>OY728153.1:656593475-656754678 GCA_963277665.1 Viscum album | reverse complement strand
ATTTCATCTTATTCAAATCCTACCCCACTCGAGTCTATCCCTAAATAGCATACATTGGGACCCATTATATCTGCATAGGGTGTTCCTTCAGTTTCTACTGATCTAGCAATGCCCATTGATCATACTAGAGTAGGTATATTTATAGATCCATAATAAATTTTTATACCATCATTTATTTCCATTATAACATGAATTGATAAAATATATCTTTTTATTTAATAACAAATACATATAATGGTAAGAGTTTGGGGTGTGGGCGTACATGAATTCATGTGGTGTGGAACTACTGCATGATATTAATGGTGGAATACAATGAAGACAGTTGAATAATTGAAAAAACTGGGTAACAATGTTGGTGTTTTTTTAGCGACGCTTTCCAAATACTTTGACATCATTCATGTCAACCCGCTCTCATGGAGACAGTTTCCAAATGATGTCAAGGATAATTATTGGGAAGATATATGGGTAAAAATAATCTATTGTATTTAATGAAATATATTATGTTTTGTATTTATATGAATTAATATTTTTGTGTTAGCTTTTGTTTAATTTCCCCAATAGGGAGGATGCATGAACAACACATCTAAAAGATCTAGGTGAGATTTGGAGAGCCTATAAGAATGAGTTGTATATTGGATGTCATGCTAGAGATTGACTAGAGTTATAGGAGGATCTTGTTATATATGATTGTCCGATAGAACAGTATAGGTAGATGTTTACACATTGTACGACTAACGAGTTTAAGGTAGTAATCTCATATGAGATATTTAAATGAAAAATTTCCTATTTTGATTTAATACTATCTTTTGTATTATTGAATTTAATTTTGGAATCATACAGAAGAAATAAAAAAACATTGATTCTAAAAAAATAACTCCACACATTGGGAAGTAATATGATTACAGATCATGAGATGAAGCAGGTATGGAAGTTGTTTATAATTTTTCATTACGACTTTCACTTTCTATTGTTTCCTCCATAATTAATTCAATTGGAAAAGTTGATATATAATTTTAGTTATGAAATTAATTATTTTTATTAAATTTTTATTTAATTTTTTCCTAAATTAAATGAAATTTTAGAAGGAAAATTTGAATATTTGAAGGATTTCTGGCTCGAGAAAAATTGTTTTACTCGAGTTAAAGAAAAAGATATAGAAGTGTGGTTAATGACCGACTGAGCAACATATTGTATGGTTTAATTTTTTGGTTTCAAATTTTAATTTCTATTTTGTAAATAAATAATCTATTTATATTTTTAATAGACTAATTTAAAGGCCCTCGATTCCATGGATCCTAGAAATTTTTTCCCAAATGATCACTTACAACAGGTGTTGGGAGATGAGAACCCTATAAGTGTATGTTGCCGACCTGGAAAGAGTATAGTATTGATGAGGTATTGACCCTCTTGGGTATGAGATGTAGTGGCAATGAGTACCAATAAGTTAAGGAAAAGGTAGAACAGGCTGAAAAAGGGAAACTGAGATTCTAGAATAGTCTGCTAGAGAAAAAACTGCATTTATGAAGCTGATAGAAGTTTTACGTCCACCACTTCCACCAGAGTCCAACACAGCTTGTGGTGAATATTTTATTTCGATGAGTTCTATATATATTAGACCAGGTGAATGTTCAAGTGGTGGTCAAGATGATGGTGATGAAGAGGCCGAGGAGGAGGGGGGAGGGTGAGTAGGAGGCATGTGTAGAGGAGGCCAAAGAGGAGGCTAAGGCGGAGGAGGAGGGAGTGGAGGAGGCTGAGGCGGAGTACAAGGGTAAGGAGGAGGGTGTTGAGGGCGGAGGGGATGATGTTGGGGATGACGATGAGGAATGAGGTGATGCAGATGATGACAATGATGATAGCGAGGGTGATGAGGGATAGACATATCTATTACATTTTTTCTGATATTATTAACATTTGATGTTAGACGTTTTGTTGTTCTGGAATATATGTGTGATTAGGTATATAACATTATCTTTATTTATTTATTAAAAATAATAAAACTTCACTTGATAATATTGTATGACTGATTCCCCCTCATATGGACACCCCCTCCCCCCCCCCCTCGACACCCCCACCCCCTACACACCCCCAACCCTATGGACACATCCCACACCCCATGGATAGCCCCCACCCCCTGGACACCCCATAGCACGTTGGACACCCCCCCCCCCCCACGAACACCCTAAAAAACCCCCACCCCTAAAAACCACCCCACCCCACCATGTGGACACCCCCCACCCCCTAGACACCCCTACCCCCTTGGATAGCCCCCACCCCCTCAAACCCCCTATACATCCCCGCAACCCCTAGACACCCCCACCCTCATGGACAACTTACCACCCACCATAGACAGCCCCCACCCCCTTGGACACCCCCCCTGAATGCCCCCACCCCTAGGAAACCACCTACATCCTTGGATTGCCCCAAACCTTTGGACATCCCCCAACCCCTTGGACACCCCTACCCCTTAGAAACCCCCCCCCCCTCCAAGACACCCCCTACACCCTAGACACCACTGCACCACCTGGACACCCCCAACCTTTAGACACCCCCACCTCCAGGGACAACCCCCCCCCCCCATGGACGCCCCTTCCCCCTTTCACAGGACCCCAATCCCCTAGACAACCACATACCTCATGGACAACACCCCACCCCTAGACAACCCCCCCCCCCCCCCCACAAACACACACACACAAACCCCAACCCAATTGGACACCCCCACCCCCTGGACACCACCCCACCTCATGGACACCCCTCACCCCCATGGACACCCCCACCCCCATGGAATACCCCCACCCCCTCCGCACAAGACACCCCATCCCCTCAGACCCCCCCCCCCCAGACCCCCTATCCCCTTGGACAGCCCCCTAGACACACCTTAACCCCATGGATGGCCCCCGAACCCCCTAGATAGCCCCCCATCCCCTGGACACCCCCACCCCCTGGACACCCCCCCATGGACAGCTCCCCCACCCCATAGACACCCCACCCCTACCCCGTGGACAACCCCACCCCCCTGGACACCCCCTATCCACTTAGATATCTCTCAAACCCCCGGACATACCCCACCCCCTGGACACCACCCCCAGGCACCCCCAACCCCATGGACATCCCCCCACCACCATGGTCACCCCAAACGCCCTAGACAAAACCCCACCTTTAAGACACCCCCACCGCCTAGACACCCCCACCCCCATAAACATCCCCCACCCCTCGAACCCCCCCCCCCCCCCCCACCACCACCACCCACACCACCCTGGACACCCGCTTCCCCATTGGACAGCACCCCCAACCCCCTGAACCCCCCCCCCCCCACCCCACCATCAGAACACCCCCACCCCTTGGCACCCCTACAACCTTGGACAACCCCATCCCCCTGGATAGCCCCGACCCCTTGGACACCACCCCACCCCAGACCCCCCCCCAATCCTCCCTAGACACCCCAATCCCCAAGGACACCCCCCTTGGACACCACCCCACCCCCACCCACCCACCCACCCACCCACCCACACCACCCTGGACACCACCTACCCCCTAGGACAGCACCCCCAACCCCCTGAACACCCCCCACCACCACCCCTATACACCACCCCACCTCTAGAACACCCCCACACCCTAGACACCTCTACCCCCTTGGACAGCCCCCCAACCCCCTGGACAACCCCCACCCTCTGGACACCCCCACCCTGCTGGACACCCCCTCATCCCCCCTAACACCCCCACCTACTAGACACCCCCAAACCCCTTGGAATACACCCCTAGACACCCCCTACAACCTTAGACACCCCCTACCCCCTTGGACACCCCCCCAGACACCACCCCACCACCTGGACATTCCCACCCCTTGGACAGCCCCACCCCCTGGATAGCCCCCACCACCATGGACACCCATACCCCTTTAGATAGCACCCCCAAACCCTCAAACAGTTCCCCCAACTGCCTGGAAACCCCCTACCCCCTAGGTCAGTCCCCCCCAACCCCTGTATAGCACCCACCCCCTGGACACTCCCACCCCCTTGACACCCCCCACCCCACCCCACCCTAACCCCCATCCCCCAAGACACCATCACCCACTACCCCTGGTACAACCCCCCTACACACCCCCTGCACCCTTTGACATCCCCCACACCCTGGACAACCCCCACACCCCTACACACACCCCTACCCCCTTGGAAATCTCCCCCAACCCCATAGACAACCCCCCCTGGACACCACCCCACCACTTAGACACCACCCACCCCATGGACACCCCCACCCCCAAATAAATCCCCACACCCCTGGACATCCCCCCACCCACTGGACACCCCCACCCACTGGACACCCACAGCCCCTTGGACTGCACCCCCACCCCCTAGATACCCCCCCAGACACCACCCCACCACCAACACACCCCCAACCAACCTGGAAACCTCCAAGCCATGGACAACCGCCGCCCACTAAACACTGCCCCACTACTAGGACACCACCCCTACCCCCCCTAGAAACCTCTTCCCCCATGGAAATACCCCCACCCACTGCACAACCCCCCAGGGGCCCCCTACCCACTTGGACAACCCCCAACCACCTGGATAGCCCACGTGCCTCTGAATAGCTCCACCCCCATAAACACCCCCGCAGACACCCCCATCCCCCCGGACACCCCCACCCCACCCCATGGACACCCCTTCCACTTACACAGCCCCACCCCCCAAACCCCTGGTCATCCCCCCACCTCTGGACAGCCCGCACCCAACCCCCTAGACACCCCTACCCCCTTGGACCCCCCCCCCCCCCCCCCAAACACACATGATTGCGCCCCACCACATGGAAACCCCCACCCCTCTAGACATACCCTAACCCCCTGGATATCCCCCACCCACTAGACACCCCACCCACACCCCCTAGACACCCCACACCCATAAACCCCTCCTACCCCCTTAGATAGCCATAAAAAATTAGAGACTCTGGCCAAGCCACATTACCCCTTACTATAGCATGGCATACCACATTATCCAAAAATTCAAATATCATCTGAATTCACCCAGGAATATGAAAAACAATTCCATATTCAAAACCTGGAATATTATTTTCTTATATTGGGGTTATTACCTTCTAAATTCTGAATAAAATTTTTTCTGTGTTCTAGAGAATTCAACATTCTATGCATTCAATTTAAAATTCTGTATTCCATAGGGTAATTACCCTAAATTCTAAATTGAATTATTTTTGTATTTAATTAACTTATTAATTATGTGTAAATGTTGTATGGTATACTTTTTTATGTGTATAAGTGTTATAATTACCTTATTAATTATGTGTTAATTTTGCATTTGTGTACTAGGTAATTAAATAAAAAACTGTAGGCATGTGTGAATTTAGAAATTTTGGAAGTGCATTGTTGCAGGTGCAAAGGGGGGAGGCAGGCATGCTATTGTTGTTGGTGTATAAGTGCTATGCCAATGGTTTACAACAATTGGAATATGTTTGAAAAGAAAACATATTCCAAAGGTTTACATGAAACTATTGGTATATGTATATAACAATGGTTTACATGAAATAGTTGGTATATGTATATACCAACAGTTTACAAACCATTGGTAGAGAATTTATACCTCACATTACCCAATTGTTTGTGGGGAACTGTCAGTAAAATTCACTGCCAACAGATTGGGAATCATTGGTATAAAAATTGATTTTGATATTTCTAATGGTTTTAAACCGTTGGTAAACTTTTATACCAACCATTTCTTCTAACAATTTTTATATAATCCATTAAGCACCCATATCCCAACAGTTCTTGTATAACCGTTGGGATATGTCTATCCCTATGGCACAACCAATGGTTTGGACAACCATTGGTATAGTTTATACCAATGTTTGTCTGTCCATTACCAATAGTTTGAAATAGTTGGTAAAGTAATGGTTTCTGGTAGTGCCCCCCTTTTACACAAAAGAAATAAAAATTCTAAAAAAATAATTTAGGATTTAACTTTAGTTACTTTTTATCACCAAATGATTTATATCATTTGAAATTATTTTTCATGAATCACATTCTAAGTGTTCTTATAAAATACTATATTTTGGTGACAACCAATTATATTCTTGAGTTAATGTTTTTTGATACCATATGGAAGTATTTTAAAACACATTTTCTTTTCAACGGGTTCTTTATAATGAGATGAATGAAATCCAATTTCTATTTATGGGTTATTTATTTTATAATGAATGGTTGGTTTCAAGTGGAAAACATTTCTATGTGTTATTAATGGTTGTCTATATTACCTACCAAATAATATTTTAGGGATTTATATTTCATGATATAATTATTTTTAGCCTGGGTATAATATTTTTAGCCATGATCCCTTGATTTTTTTGGTGATAAATGTTGTTTTTCTATGCTCATAAGGTTGTGTAAAAGTATAGTAATTATTTATCTTTTATCATACTATTTTTTTGTGGGAATAATTGTGATTTAGATATGATCAAAAGTTTGTTCATTAGTATAATTTTGGTTAATATATTCTCAAAATATTGTGTGTAGACATGATAAAAATATTTCTTTATTCCTAATGTAATGATTTATCGTACTTATGCCACATTTCCAAGTCATATGCCTATGATTATTCTCTATGGTTCAAATTTATTATCTCACTCTCTAATTCCATGATTCATGTTTATTTATTTGAGTCCATATATCATGAATTATATAGAACTCTTATTTTTATGAGTTCTTTTAATAAGATATTTCTCCCACTAAAAAAGTTTTCTAATATGATGGTGTTGTAACCCTTGATAACACGTTAATGATATTTTCTCTTATTGAACATTTTATCTCAACTTTTTAATGTGTTTCCTTTTCTAATTATTTTTAATGGAATATATATTGCATGATGTTTTATATAGTGATCATTTATTAGAAATGTTTAAGACATAAAAATAAATATTAGTATAGTAGAACAATTTTTTTTGATGAGGAATACATGGGAGATAATCCTAAAGGACACATGATAATCATTTCTTAGGATTGTGTGATTATTTTTTAGATAAAATGTTTAAATTATGAAAATTTTTTAAAATGAATATATTTTTAGATTGGGACACTAAATTGGTGATACCTTTATTTGGGAACCCCATTGTAGAGATACCATTACACAACCTTCACGAAGTTCTTTTTTAACATTTAATAGGTACTATTTCAACCTGATATGTTGAATTAATAACTTTTATGTAAGATCTCATTAATTATACATTACTTTTCCACTGTTATAATGGAACCTATTAGATTACCTTTTCCTTAAATTGTTTTAAATCTCTCAATCACAATAGACCACTGGTTTTATACAATCTATTAGTCAACAATGTTGGGTGCATTCATATACCAGAATAATGTTTTAGAATTGGAGAACTAGAGGCCCCCATCACCTTCAAATGAATCCAATATAAGGGGAAATTGTGAACATAGTTTTATGATTTATCATCTTCTCACATTCCATTATCATTGGAATCAAATTTAATTGGGTTTTCTCCTTCAATAAGATTTTCTTTATCCTCAATTTTATTCCACATTGTATGTTGAGATTCAAGGTAGTTTTTCTCTCCCTTCATATTTTTTTGACTGAAGATCATAATTGGAGATCAATAATTGGATTACAGAGAAACTGTCATTAGAAATTAGCCCCTTCTGCCTCAGTTGTGCTTATAATGATTTGGTAAAGTGTGGGTGAAGCTATATGAACCAGCTAAACCTTATACCAAAATGGTAGCTAAAGATGTCATATGATAATGAGGAACATTCTAAGAAATATAAATGATGTCATTTAGAAATTACAAATAAGGTTATATAAAATGAAATACTTACAAAAATTAGAGTGTATTATAAAAATTGTATATGTTATACAAAAATGTGACTTTTTTTAATTACCAATCATAACAAAATATTTATTCCAAAAAATATATTTAACATAAAACCATACAAATTTGAACATTTAAAATTTAAAGTGAAAATTGAAAAAAAATTGAAAATTATATTTCAAAATAAACTATATAATCCAAATATATGATAAATTTATCCTAAGAATTATTTAATCAATTTGGAACTAAAAACATAAAATTATATCAAGATATTCAAAGAATAAAAATTCCATCACATATTAACAAATATTTAAAAAATCTGTCATTTGAATAACTATTGGACCTTAAACCCTAAATTATTTCTCAAAAACATTGTTTCAAACTTGTTCTCAAAATTTGAAAAAATAAATTCTCCTAGACTTAAGCAATTTATTATTTTCAAGCACTCAAATTATCAAATTCAGTGGAATTTAATTTATCTTAAAAGTAAAAGAGTATAATTATAATAAATAGATTATTTTAAAATATATTTACCCCATTGTATTTTATTATGTAACTATGTATGATTTATCTTCCCCAAAAATATCATTTTCGTTTTAAAAAAATTAATGAATTTGAATATTTATAAAATTATTAAAAATGACAATTAAATCATCCAATAATTTTATCATAAAAATAATTTGTTCACAAGGATTTGTTTTTCATTTAATATCGTAATTAAATATGATGTTTATGAGTGCAATATGCAATTAAAATGTAAAAAACCAACTACATTTATAATTATTACTGAATAAGTTTGGACAAATGATATAATTTTTAATATATAAATGAAAATGATGTTATCAGATTGAATTCATGGGTGAACAAAAAAGATTAATCACTTAATGTTGAAAAACATTCCTCAAATCCAAGAATCATTTAATCACCCAGCGTATAAAAACAATCCCCAAAGCATGAAAAGCAATCAATTTAGGATCATTTTAATTTTATATTAACATGAAATATATTAAAACACATTTTAAAACAACTAAATACATCTACCCCAAACATAAACAAAAACATTTTTCAAAATTATTAATTCTAATGTGTTAGAAATAAGTAAACTGGTTTAGCACAAAAATATTTTCAATTTCACAGTTCGAAATCGTGTTCATGGGTAATAATGAACTTTAAGACACATGCTTATAACAAATTAAATGTTCCCAAAAAACAATTTTCTATGATTTTTACATAAGGATTGAATACAATGGTTTTCAATAAAGTTTAGAGTGTAACATGTTTGAGTAGTGATTGTAGTATGTTACAAAATTTTGACACAAGTTTCAACTTAAATAACGTTATATAGTTGGGAAACCCCCCACACATGGTTTCATGAAATAAAATACTTAAAATCATACCCTTATGTATATCATAAAATAATTATCACAAATCATGCATTTTTTCAATTGCTATAATATGAGTATAATTATGCACATAATTTGAACACAACTCCTCTAATGTATAAGCCTTTATATTTTAAATGAAAATAAAGATAACTTACCTCATTCTTTATGTAAGGTCTCTTTTGTAAATATAATTTCATCTAATTCAAGATGAAATGGGTAAAAATTATATAATAGTATATCGATCATATAATAGAGAAAAATAGAGTTTGAGTTTTAACGGTATTTTATTCATGTATTCTCATTTAGACAACTCCATTTGGTCTTTGAAGAAATAAGAATTATAATCTATAGAGTTCTACAATATGTGAACATGCACAAAATTGGAAATAATAATATCATTTATAGGTATATAATTAAATGATTAATTTTTTTAAAAAATGAATGAAAACATAAAAATATAGACATTGGAAGACTCCCATGAACCGTTGAGTTTAAATTCCACAATTAGACATATAGTGAAAGATCAACCTTCAAAAAACAAATACAGTAGCCAAAAATGTTGGATTATCATTAAAACCATGCTTAATTATTTTCCAATTAACTAATATAATCCTATTCTATTATTCTAATAGATTCAAATCCCCATTTACTATCACTCTCAGGATAGTGAAGGACACATACCATGTGTATTAGAGTTTTCCATTGAACATTTTTAATCTAGAAATAAATAGAAATACTACTTATCCAAAATTAAAATCCATATTCTTGCTGATTAGGTCATGAAAATCCATTTTTCATTCCTTTAATATCCAAAAATGTTCATAAGATTTTTAACACCTTGAGATTTTATGATATATTAATCTTCAAAAAATTCCAATTCTTTGATAGCTTGTGATACATGCAACCACGATTCTAAATGAACCATAATATAACATATCATTTTAACCTAGCTGTTAAATTATAATAATTAATCGTAATAACCAATGATTTAAAATTATGTATATAATTTTTATATAAATCAAATATATTGATAAAAAATTTCTCAACATTTAGTAAATTTTTTATATGCTTAAAAACAAATTTTCCCTCAAAAATATTTTTATGACTTTTTTTGATCGAGTGATATAACTATTTTTTTAAACATTTTGAAATTTTATTATAAAATTTTAACATTTTCTTCAAATAAACATGTCAAAATTATCTTAATGTAAAATTTTGAGAATTTTTTAAATAGAATTTTTTTATTAAATAATGTCAAATACTTATTTTTATTATAAAATATGGTTTTTGTTTTTTGAATTTAAAAAGATACGTTTTTTAAAATGGATTTTGATGCATAATTAGTTAAATAAGATTATTAATAATTCAATTTATATAATTTGAGTAAATTTTATATTTAATTTTTATGTACAAATATTTTATACATAATAAAGCATTTTTCTAAAAACTGCTTTTCATATTATTTTGCAGGATAAATATAAAATTACATTTTTACACTTTTATGAATTTAATTTGATAAATCGAATTCCATTTTTGGAATCAAAATTAACACATTTGGTAATAAGGCCACTTTTAGTTTTGTTCATAGTGAATAGTAAAAATAAATCAAAATTGATTCTATTGTTAAGGTTAAAACAGGTTTACTGGTGGTTAAAGAAAGAGATAAGTGAATCTTTTCTAATTAAACTTGCCTAAATCCTTTTTCCATATGCAGAACTAGAAATTCAATCCATATAACCCATTGACATTCTTATTCATTAGAATGTAGTATGGCGTTATTATATTTTAATCTTATAAGAAATTTCCAGTGTGTTCGCTCCCATAATTATAAATGGACAACCCTCCTTACTCTTCTTTAGATGGTTTTGAGCCACCTATCTCAAATAAAAACCAAAAAAAAATATATTATAAAATTCTTTAATAATAAAATATAGGTTTTTTTATTCTTAAAATACCATTCTAAGGATATTTAATAAATTATTTAAAGGAGGCCAACCCAATAGAGTTAATCATCCAACCCGACCTCTTTTAAATTGTTTATTATTTTACCCCAAATAAATAATTGGTATTTGTCATTATATAATAACATAAGTATCATTAATATTTTGAATAATAATAATAATTATAATAATAATAATAATAATAATAATATTATTATTATTATTATTATGGAACCATCATTATTCACACTTTTTCTATCAAATAGGAAGTGAAAGTATCACTTGTACGTACGTATGGACTATTAATTATATGTAACGATACAATTAATTATTCATCGCCAACATTGATGGATGTTTATTATAATGGGTTCAAATTTTATATATGATATTTATAGAATTATTATTATTATTATTTAATTATAATATCATATCATCCTTTGTAACTTAATATCCTTTGTGAAATGATAACATCGCTCATGCGTACGTGTCGAATGCAACCACCAAGAAGTGATGTGATTAGTTTTTTCATTTCCTCTTCACTTGAATTTTAATAATGATATATTTAATTAATATATATGATATATATAATATAATAAGTATTATTTTAATTTTACTTATTATTTAATGTTATTTTTTCCAATTATCAAAAGAATGAAAACATTATTCATTCGTAGGTACATCTTACCATCTCCATGATTGGTGTAATTCATTTTTATGTCTCTTCCCTTAATAGATAACTCAATATATATATATAATGAATAATTATTATTTTTATGTTGTGATTAAAATTATGGACATTATGCAACCATCATATATGATATTATTAGTATGTATGTGTTTTTTTATAGAATTATAATAAATTTAAATTTATTATACTAGAGGTAAGATCACTTTTGATGACAGTAAAACATGAGCTAATAGATTATTTTCTCATTTTTATTTATTTGAGACACATTCCATATTCAACACTTGTTTCCATTCTGTGTTTTATATACTTCACATTACTTAATTTTATGAGTATTTTCATGAAAAATTTTGGGATTTAAAAATCCATATAATGTTCTCTCTTTCATGAGGTTTTGATTCAGAGATTATGAAAGCAGCAAGGGTTTATTCTCCCAATTATTTTCATTGAAAAAAATTTATTTTGTGCAGCTATTTTATTTTATGAAGTTTAAGTAATGAATATTAAAATTTTATATCAGGAATATAATAATTTTAATGTTATTTAAAATATCACATAATGTTATTTTTTTCATGGGGATTAGGATTAAATAGTTTCCAAAGAGGTAAAAGATAATGTTATAATATCTTTATTTATTAGAATTGCCTATAATCAAGTTTAACATGGGGAAATTTTATGTCCTATCTCTCAAGAATATCATTAATTTTATTCTCTTATATTATTTGTATAGATAACATGTTTTCCTTTTATTTTTCACTCTTTAATAACTTAAGAACATAAATATTTTTTTAAGGAAAAATGACGTTATTTCTCTATTCAGTCAGAAATACTTTTTCTTCCATGTCCATGTTTTCTAAAACTATTTTGAATATTGTTTTTATATTCTCCTATAATTTCTTAATGTCCTTTTTACACATGATTTACTTCTAAAAAAAATTAAATGGAATCTTCTCTTTATTTTTCGAATGTTATACTTTGGACTTTGCACCAAAAACATGGAAAAAATATTTCTTTTATCATATATGACAGGAATAGAATTCCCCACTGTCATGACCGCTCAATTCTATGTTGCTTAATTTATATTTTTCTAAAGTTATTTTCAATTAAAAACATATTTATTATGTGGGAAATTTTGTATATTTTAAATAATATATATCAAAGTAAAATGTTTTTTACCTAATTAAATCTTCTACTGAAATTTTAATGGAACTTTTATCTATGATAACATCCTTTGATGGTAAATTTTCTTTACTGAGGATATAATCCATTGATATCATTCAATTTCATTATTTGTATGGATTAAGTTGATTTTTTATGTATTATTCTATGAAACTCATTTCTTTCCCACAAGTTAATTTGGTTATAATGAATCCTTTATAAAACTCATTTATTTTCCATGAAGTATTCCGTGATGTAATTATGATATTTTATGAAACCCATTGCATTTACATGGGTAATTATACAAAGAATGGTTTAAGTTATTAGGGAAGAGACATGTGTGATTTTATTTATGTGATGAGTGGGAACATAATTATATATCCCTATAATGTATTGGGTAAACATGGATATCTCAAGAGAAAATAATGAATAGAATACGGAGTGAACCAAGTTCATCATGGGACATTTTTCACTATGATAATCATGGGAATGAACCTTGAATAGGGATATAATTTTTTGGGGAGTAAACCCAAACTTTGATGATAGTCTTGGATGTGATCATTGACTCATAAAATGATTTTATATGATTATGTGTATTCTAAAAACATATTTATTATGCCAATTTATACTCTCATGGATCATGTTCTTTGATTACTTTTTGACTCATTTCTTATAATATACATAGATTTATTTCATGATTCGGTATTATGATCTATGATATGCTTGGAATGGTTTTCAAATGTAAAGGTCATGTTTGTATTCCCTTATTCCAATTATATTATTAAATGATCAATGATATATTTATTTTTTAAGCATATTGTGCATCTTATTTCACACTTTCTAAATTATTCTTTCACTGGGTTATGAAGAATGTTTTTAAGTATAATATGTATAATTAGGATTCTAGTTTTGAAGAACATAGTGGGAGATGATATGGATCTCTTTTGAATAAATGTTTATGTATCCACATTTCCAAAGGCACTAAAATAATACAATTCTAAAATGGATAACAATGTTATGTATTAAATATTAATTTAATAAAAAGTATTATTTATATATAAAAGTATGGGTCGCTATAGTTAGTATTAGATAAAGGCATAGTTACCTTTGGAAATGTAATATCTCACATTTTTCTTGTGGTATGGATATTTTTTCAGTTTCAATTCATGTTTTTGAATTAAATTAAATTCTATAGGAGGACACGGTTGTTTTGGGGTGTTGGGGATGTGTTTAAATCTTAGATCCCAATTTTTTTTTTGGAAACAATTATGTGTGACTCATGGTTAGTGGAATATTTGTGGAACTAGACACATAGTTAGTATTAATCATGCTAGGGTTGCACAGTGGGCTTCATGAGGTCACACTATTTTAGGAAACAATGCAACCTTAGGTGCATTCCCAGGGGAAATGATGAAGAATTTTAATAGATGAGTGTTTCATGGGTTGTGCATGGTTAGTCAAACTGTGTGCATGAACCATGTGAGGTTCTCCCTTAATACGGTGAAGGGTGCGTGGATGGAGCACGATTTCTCCAATCGTGTGGCGAAACCATGCAACCAATATTTTTAAAGTGTAAATGGATATTTTCTCCCCTATTGTATTTTATGTTAAAACCTTCTTCAATTTTTATTTACAATTGATATAACTAGCCATGGGATCTCCCTTTAAATCTAAAACATAGAATTTTATCTAATTGTTTCTCCCATACTCAGAATCAAACATCGTAAGTCATGTTGGATCTACAGTGGAAATTACATCAATAATCCTATGTGATTATTTATATGAATATGTATAGATGGAGTTTTTTAAGTGAAATATTATATTCATTATTTTTATAGTTATTGTTTTTTATTCATTTTTCGCTTGGCATGGACTAAATAAGAGCTCAATACAATACTATTTCACTACTATGGAGCTATGATAGTGGTCTTATACAAATCCATCAGGTTTTTTTATTTTATAAGAATGGTTTCCATTATGCTTTAGATTATTATTTCTGATGTGACCCTAAAAACTAATTAAATGATTGAATATAGTAACTTACAACCTAATTGGTTTCCCCTTGAGTACCATTTTATGATTGGCATCATTTAGCCTCATCATGGGCCACCCATGGGGTAAATCCTTAATTTTTCCCTATGATATAATACCTCATTGGGTGTGAGTGATATTACAAGGGTAAAGGAAAAAAAATTTAATGGAAATTAAATTGAATTGATTATAGGATAGTTGATACCTCATTGACCATATGTTGATATGATTTGAAATGATTTGATTATTTAAATATAATTGTTATAATATGTGAATGAACCAATAGAAGGTTTATGGAATATGAATGAAATGAGATGATGATATAACTATGGAAGGGGATTCATTTGTTTTTATAACTTGGATCCTAATTTCATAGTTACCATGGAAATTTTTCTCATGGAATTTAATTATGGTAGTGGATTCCATAGAGTTTTTTACTCCCTTGATAATAACTCTCTAGGATTCTTTAGGCCTTAACATTCCATGGATCCATATTTCTTGGGATTTAAGTGGACATGGTCTGTTGACATGTTCCTTGGATACCAACCGAGTCTATACCAAGTTTCCATCGAGATTATCGTGGGACCCAATGTGGATGGCTTGGTCTTTTATACCATGGATCCAACCCTTTGTGTTCCGACCCTTATTATTTCATGGTGAGTCCATTGTTGATGACTTACTCATATGGTTTGGGTATGATGGATGTTATACATCAGATTATATATCATTATCCTGACCTTTTTTATAAACTTTTGATTATACATAATGTCCATTGTGGATATTATGATTTATAGATATCATAGGTATGGGTATCATGTCACAGTGATTAGATTATATAGTATCACTTATTTACATCTATTTTAGCTACCCTTTATTATATGATCTCAACCATTTTTTATAGGGATCCTTGTTTGGATGGATAGTAAAAAATTCTTTTATAAAAAATTTTATGGGCTCTTTACAATTAGTACGTTTATACCTATCATATATTTCACACAACATTTTTTATCACAAAAAGGATGGATTTTTTAAAGACAACATTAGTGGTGGCCTACTGAGTGTTATCTCACAACATGATTAGGCCTACACTGGGTCCCCCGAAAGAACTAAATAATGATTGGATCGAGGAAAGTGCCCATGTTATGATTCTTGATTTGTGTTATGCTTAGGATCAGGGGAGAAAAAGACAATTCTGGGCTCGTGATTCTAGTTGGGATAATTCATTTGTTTGGTATTTTGATAAATTTATTATACTAGATACATATATACTTGTTTTCTACTTTTTACAGACATGACATGACACATCATTTTGTACATGATATCTCCTATGGAGTTATTTATTAATTATAGTCTAGGATATTTATCTTATGTATGGATGATTTAATTCTTACTCTATTGAATGTAATGTTTACAAACATTAAGATACACTCTTTATTGATGGAATAGTCTCCCTACAGACAGACCATAGGCCCTTAATACTAGTTAGTAACCTCTAGCGTACAGGGAGAAGCGCTTGAGGCTTTATGACCTACTAGCTTAGGTATCAGATAGTGACTTCAAATTTAGGAAATTAAAATGTGGTATTAGATCCCTTTTAATTTCTATTTTACTTACTATTTTGAGGTAATAGATAATCAATAAGAAATTATTGGAACTTGGTAATGATTTGTTCCTAGGAGCAGCTTACCCACATACAAGAAAGAGCGAAATTTCTTAGAATGAAACATGTTTTATAGATTTTTTTCTATTACATTTGACTCGATTCCCACATTTAGTGATGAAATTGATTTGTATTGATACTATTGATATGATTAAGGATCTGTCTTATTATATCCTTAGGATATGAGGGTATTCTTTTCTTGCATAATGTTCAGAACCTGTTAGAATTATCATTTCATACATTTTTTAATACCATATTGTATCCATTTCTTGACATTATGAATTAATGTTGTGTACCTTATGAGATTTACTAGTTGGGTGATAAGTATTTTTTATAGGAAATTGAGAAACATGATTCTTACATAGAGTTCCTTCCATATCATAAACAATGTTTTCTTTTCATAGGAAGGAACAGATGCCCTAAGAATCCAAATTTGTCATGTTGAGTCCTAGACAATTTTTCCCATTTACTAGAACATGTTACGGTATAGATTAATTGGACTCCATATATTTTGGTTCTTGAGGTGTATAGGTCCTTATGGATTAAAAGTGGTGACCCATTTTTTCCAACCATTTTAATAAAATTATAATATAAATATGAATTTTAAATGAAATTCGAATTTTGAAATAGCAAAAATTTCCTAGACTCAACTTTTGAGTGGGTAATATGAAGTGTCTCTAGAAATTCTTACAAACATTTATTTTTATCCAGCCCAAGATTTAGGGGTAGCTAGAGAGGTGTGATCTATTTATATAATGGTTTTAACCTGCCCAATGATTTTATCTATGTTCTTTTTATATATATATTTTGGGATGCATTTTTTTGGAATTGTAGAGACATCCCACCATGACTACATATTTTCATGTGCTAGGATGGTGGAAAAAACCATGTACCTGAGGTGGTAGGCCATGGAATACCAGTATATCCTCTTATAGTTTCATATAGATAACATGTTTTGTTCAATACGGGTGATAAGTCATAGATCCATGAGGTTTTCTTACACTATATGAATAATATTTATGAAGAACTGCAGCCTTCTTCATCAATTATAGAGATGAATCATATGTTTCTAAAGTAGAATCTACCCAAATTTTCTGGGGATAGAGGTCCAGATACTTCTAATCTGTGGCGTGAGACTATGTTTTCAATTATTTAATATCTTGAGACACATCCTAAGAGTAGACTATTTCTCATGGAATATATTATTCAAGGAGAAACTAAATGCTAGCGGGATTTTTTTAACTAGGTTGATACACTATGAGATATTTTTTTTGAGGTCTTTCCAAACCAGGTTTCATGAAAACTATTTCCCTAAAGACTCTGAGATCAGAACAAGACAATGAGATTTTGTATCTGGATAAGGGTGTGATGACTGCTATAGAATATTAATCATGATTTATAGAGCTTCAATGTATTTAACTGATATAACTTTATGATGCGATATTGAGGGATATATTCTTCGAGGAAGATCTTAGACATGTCATTTCATTATAGGCAATGTGTTACAGATGATGACTATTACAGAGATAGTGAATCAGGTGCTAATTACAAAGTGGAACCTGGGAGAAGATGGGGATCCATAGAAGATAAAATCAGCCTCCCAACTTAGTAGTTTAGTGACTTCTAGCAGGAAGCTTCATCTTGAGGCCCATCATGGGGGGGTACTATATAGACAACTAGTGCAGGTAGTACTATTTTCTATCTCTAATGTGGGATATGGAGATATATGAGGAATCAGTGTGATTGAGGCCTAATAAAGTGTTGATATTGTTGTAGGATGGGCCATGTGAAATGTTTTTATAGGACCTTCCCTACAGTAGTTAGTGGAATGGGATCATCTCTAACTCCTAGTTTTAGAGAATTTTTTTAGCTCTATTAGGAGCTGTAGTAGTGTCTGTCATTTGGGTTAAGGTGGTGGTTGTGGCCAAGATATCTAGGAACCATTTTTACGTAAACAACATTTTGGTCTTGCTCTAGGTAGTAGGTTTGTTTCACATGGCCATGGTTCTAGTCCTATATATTCTTTACAGCCTACCCAAGAAGAGCATAGCATCAAGACATCTAAAATGACAGGTAAGATTTTTGTATCCTCTATGCTAGTATCTACTCTTTTGGAGATAGTTGTTTCTCATAGATATATATATCAGTACCCTTTTTGGAAAACATTGGGCTTATTATTCCCTTTTTGATGGAATATGATCCTGGATACTCTTTTGGGGATCCAAAAAAATGTTGTATTCTAGTTCATGGAGTTCCACTTGAGATTGGTAGGTGTCACTTCTTATGGGATCTTTTTTCCCTTAGGATGATACAGTTTGAAATCATGCCTGAGATGGATTGGATAGATTCTTAACATAACTATATTGATTTATATCATTAAATAGTGACCTTCACATCACTATTGGTCAGAATTTATATTCACATTGGTGAATTTGATGTCTAAGAGAGCTGAGATAGAACATATCATCATGGGTTGGGTGGGATGATAGCCTAGATTACTAGATTATATCATGATTATTAGAGAATGATTTAGGCAGAAATTCCACCAATAGTTGATCATTTTAAGAATGTCTTCTCATATGACTTCTCAGGCTTACCTCCTGAGAGATAGGTGGAGTTATCCA
Organism: Viscum album; assembly: GCA_963277665.1. Classification (NCBI taxonomy): domain Eukaryota; kingdom Viridiplantae; phylum Streptophyta; class Magnoliopsida; order Santalales; family Viscaceae; genus Viscum; species Viscum album. The sequence continues at coordinate 656,735,368 of OY728153.1, read as the reverse complement.
TTGAGATACTATTAAGAGCTCCACCAATATCCATTCCTCTTTATAGGATTTCTAATATATAGTTTCATGATCTCAAGAGGTAGCTAGAGGACATGTAACCAACTGGTTTTATATGACCCAATACTTATAGATGGAGTTCTCCAATCTTTTTATGAAAAATGGAAATGGTATGCTCAGGCTATGTGAGGATTTTAAAAAATTAAACCAGTTGATGGTTAAGAACCAACATCCCTTTTGATGGATAGATGAAATTTTGTATCATCTCTAAGGGGATTGGGTTTTATTGAAGATTGATTTTAGACCAGGTTATCATCAGGTGGCCATTTTTCTATAGAAATACCTCGTATATTTTTTCATAATAAGTGTGGTCTATATGATTATATGGTTATGTAGTTTGATCTCATGAATGCACCAATGACTTTCATGCGGTTAATAAACTGATTTTTCTATCTTTATATGGATTTATTTTTTGTGGAATTAATGGATGATGTCTTCATGTATTGTAACAATCGACATGACCATGACAACTATGTTGGGATCATTTTGGATACACTGATAAAGAATCAGTTATATTCTAATCTCAAAAAGATACATTTCTAGATGGATATGACTCGCATCCTAATTCATATTATCATAATGAGAAGAGTATCAGTTGACCCAAAGAAGATGATAGCTATGGTTTTATGGGACCATCCAAAGAACAACATTAATATATGTAGTTTTTTGGGGATATCTGGATGTTACAAGAATTTCATACAGTAATTCGCACACTTAGAATCACCTCTTAAGGTCTTTACAAATAAAGGTATGACGATTTTTGGATATATTTCTACAAGACATCCATTCTATAATTAAAAGGGGGACTGAATTCAATGTCATTCTGGATTCTACTAGAATTGGCTAGCACTGATATTGTGAATTTTGATGATTTAGGTATAATTATAGAATAAAATATTTTGTAGGGTGATGGATTTGTGGAATATGGGACTGTTTTGTTGAGTAAACATGAGATTAAATACCCGATACATGATCTCATGTTATCCATTATAGTACAAGCCTTGTATTTTTTGAGGCATTACATACTAGGAGAAAATTTTGTGGTGTAGAAGTAACAAAAAAGACTCATGTACATATTTGCAAATTTTGATCTGAATATGAAGAAACGAAGGTGGGTTGGGTACCTATAGGAATTTTACTTAGAGTTTTCCTATACGCTTGGTAAAGGAAATTTATTTTTCAATGCACTGAATAGGATGACTCATATACATGCATTTGAGGAGGCCAGTAGTGATTGGAATCTTATGAAAATGTTTTACGAGATGAACTTGGAGGTGAAGGGTGGTAAGGGGTAGGAATTTCTATCATACTTAGTGCTGAATTCCACTATTCTAGATAGTGTGAGGATGAGATAGTTATAATATTCAAAGAGTCTGGTCCTACAGGGTAGTGTACAAGGTGAGGACCCACCTCTTGGTTGGACTATGGGTGATAATAAAAAATTTGTATCCATTGTCGCATTTGGGTTCCAACAAACATGTGTGAGGATATGATATATGAATATCATGGAACAGTTTTGGAATTACCACCTAGAATCACAATGTTATACTGGGATTCACATCACTAGTAGTTGTGGTCAGGGTTAAAACTTGAGGTTTCTGGTTTTCTTATGAGTTTTTCAACCTGTTAGTAGGTGAAGGTAGAACCCAAGAGATAAACTAGTATTTTATATTAGTTTCCCACATCAAAGTGGAAAAGTTATGATTTTGTGAAAGATTTCATGACTGGGTTATCAATGTCACCATGTGATGATGATGATGTTTGGTTTGTTGTTGATAGGATCACGAATGTTTCTCATTTACTTCTAAACTATGACACATTCTCAGTATATTAGATTTGGAGGTTTTATATCTATGAGATAGTAAAAAATCATGTGGTTCCTCATACTATTGTATCGTATAAGGTTACCGACTTTACATCTTTTGTTGGGTGTTTTTATGAGGGATCGGGGTACACTGGTGTTTTTGAGAATAGCATACCACCCTAAGACAAATCTCTAGTCAGTGTACATGATTTAGGTTCTTGAGGAAATGTTGAGGGAATGTGTCTTAGATTTCATGGGCTCTTGGAATATTCATATTCCCCTAGTTCAGTTCACCTACAATAATAGTTATCGGGTGACTATATATATGGAAACTTTCAAATATTTTTTTGGTAATCTAGGTCAATCACCCCTATTCTAGTTAGTGGAAGGTGAGGTAGCTTTACTGGGTCCGTGTTTTGTGTAGGAGAATTATGAGCAGTTATATTTGATCAGAAAGGGGATGGATACTACACATTCAAGGAAAACATCATACGCCAATCACCATCAAAAGCCAATAGAGTTTGAAGTTGGAGATCATGTATTTTTACGTATCTCACTTAGGATGGGATAGGGATGTATTAGGAGATATGGTAAGATTTCATCATGTTATGTCGGGCCATTCAAAAATCTAGGGTGAGTCTAGATATTACCATATTGGTTGTAGTTAACTCAGATATACCAGACCATGCATGATGTCATCAATGTATCTCAACTACATCGGTATCACTCAAACATATCTCATACTCTATTTGATGAGGAGGTAATGCTATAGGTAGATGCATCCTTTAATGAGAACCTTATTCCTATTATTGATAGGAACATGATGGTTCTCTAAGGCTGGTCAATTCCTTTTGTGTGAGTTCTATGGATGCAAGGCCATTTATAAGATGAGAAATATAATAGGGGGGTTTTGTACATGCTCAGTGGACCAAGAAATTCTTATGCATCTCTTGACCACCCTAGGAAGAAAAATTTGGGTATAAATTTCATTAATTGTGAAGACTATAAGATCATGGGGTTTTCTTGTGTTAAATATCTTTTTTCATATTAAATTCCTATTTTTTACATAAATTAGATTCTTGAGGAGGTCCCAAGAGTTTTGAGGGTGTTAATCGATTTTTCGATACTTGGATCCCCACTTTGTGGAAAAAATTAACTGGCCACATGGTTAATAGAGATTATGTAGGACACGCCACATAGTTAGTACCAACCTTGCAAGGGATGGATAGGGGCGTCAAGAGGCTGTATAGTTTGAGGAAAATTTTCACCTTCAGGTGCACGCCCATGTGAAATGCTACTGACATTTAATAGAGTGGTGTTCCACAGCTTTCACAAGGTTATTCAAACTATGTGCATGAACTGTGCAAGGTTCTCCCTTATGAAAGTGAAGGATTGATTCTTAACACAAGATTTTTTCTAACCATGTAGAGAAACTATGTGACATGAGTTTTTAAAGGTGAAATAACTATATTTTATCTACTTCTATTTTATATTAAATCATTCTTCTAGTTTTCTTTACATTGAATAAAACTCTCCTTGGGAGATCCCTTTTAAGATGAAAGGTAGGCTCTTCCCCCAATTTTTCATTCAAACATGGAATCGAACACCATCATTCACATTGGATTCACATTGGTATGTTATTCAATAATGTTATGTCATTCTTCATTTGACTTTATATTGATGGAGTTATTTAGGTTAAAGAAAATGTTTTCTATTTTCTATATTTTCTTTTGTTCTTCATTTTTCTATCTATGTAGAACAAATAATAGGTCGATACTGGATGAGTTATCTAATATAGGCATAAAATAGTTTGTATATACATTTTCCTTTGGGTCTGGTTTTTAATAATCATGGTTTAAATTATTCCATGCGCCAAACATTCCAGTTTCATCCTTAAATTAATTGAATGATTGAATTGAATAAATTGGAACCAGATATGTTTCCCCTTGATTACCATTTTAGGGTTAGAGTTCATTTATCCTCATCCTAGGCCAACCACAGGGTGTGCCCTTGATTTTTTATATTTTATACCACCTAATTGGGTGTCTTTGAGCTCAACTTTCTAGATAGATCCTTTTTCAACTAAATATAATTTTTTTTATTAATATCGAGTTGATGTCTCTTTTTAAATGTGTTGATATGATGTGAAATGATTTGATTATTTAAATGGAATTTATATATGAGTTTCTTAAAATATTGGAATATTTATAGAATGTTAATGAAATTAGTTGATGGTATGATTATGGAAGTGGGTTACATGGATGGTATACCTTGGATCCTAATTCCTTATATTCCATAGATGTTTACCTCGTGGTTCTTGATTATAGTAGTGGATTCCTTAGATATGTTTAATCTTTATATATTGATTCTATAAGACTCCTTGGTCCTTGATAAATAATGGATCTGGTTTTCTTTGACTTGCAGTGGACATGTTCTGTTGATATGCTCCTTGGATCCTGCCTAATCCTTTATCGAGTTTCCATCGATATGTGACTAGGACTCAATGTGGGTGTCTTGGTCTTATATTCCTCGGATTTAGCTCTTCGTAGCCTGACACTTTTGATTACCCAGTGAGTACACTGTAGATGAGATGTTTATACGACATGCCCATGATTGATTTTATATACTAGATTATACATCATGTCGAGGGTATTTATTATTAACTTTTGATTACATAGAAATAATATTGTAAATATTATGATTTAAAAATATCCTAGGTAAATGTATCATGATATAGTGATTATATTGGATAATATCACTTTTTCACTTTTATTACATCTACCCTTTTTATGGGAGATCAATCATTATTTTTAGGTATCCTTGAAGGCTTGGACAATACCTATTTCTTTTATCACATATACCATAGGAACTATCATGACACATCCCAAAGGGGCATATTCCACGACTCCCCAATCCCCTCTCCAATAGGCCATGGGACGAAAACTAGCACTATGTAGACATATAATTAACATGGGAGGCCATAGCCTAAGTAAATGTACAGAAACACACATCATAAATCCTATATAATGATGAAATTTAAAAAAATGAACAACCATGCTTGATATATCCAAATCCCAGAACCAGAGTATGATAGGAAGTAAATGAAGGTAAATAGGGCCAAATAAAAGCCCACCAAAAAGAGTTTAAAAATGAGTACAACCTGTAAAATCTGACAGGGACTACTATCAAGATATTTTAGGAAAACATCTCAATTTTATCATCATCACAATGCACTAACTGGTCTTCGTTCATGAAGGAATTTTTCAAAAGGTTGATCATCTTTAAAATACATGACACATGTCGGAAAAGCATGTATAAGGGTGTGTATAATAATACCTAGCTGGACACCCCAAAACTAGTAAGCATACAACAAAAGGAATATATTATCTCTAAATAGGTATATGTATACATCACATATAAAAAGAATATTTGGATATACTCAACAAAGAAACACATTCATTCGGTAATGTCACAACCGTAATTCCAACCTAGGATTAATTTTCTAAGGTTGATCATGGAACTCATCCATGATAAAAAACTCCTATGTCTGATAACACAGATGATATCTATTTAAGGGGTAATTCTTGGCAGGTATCATCATAATAATTAAACATTGGAATTATTAAGAGATATGACACACATATGAGAATCACTCTCTAATCCATTGGTTTTACCAATAACTCAATCTGGACTAACCCTCTGAGTAGAGGATAGAGGCCTCCATAGTTTTGGTCATGGATATACCGAAAAAATCCACATATAGAATGAAGATGAATATAGGATCTCACTCTGGGACTCCTGAAAGGACTCCAACAACTCTATTAGTGAAGTCCTTCTGAAGGGATCCTTGTCCTAGGAGTAGAAGGTGATTCAATACTAACCCTCATGGAATGGATATGAGGAAATAAACCTAACAAAACTTGTCCAATATATATAATATTGGAGCTCGAAAACAACTTTTGAGGAGTACACAGTCAGTAGTAGGGTTACATTTCAAGTCCCATTGACCCTGAGTCCCTCTCGTGTGAAATGGAATGTTTCCGTTTCAATACAATAGTACTTGGCATGATTGGTGCATGTGTACTTTTCTGAAGTACCAGTACATGGCATAGCCTATGTACATTTTCGCAAGTTATGTTCATGTGGGAGTACACATTGTGCATGTTCATGTGCACTTTAGCCTGTGTCCATTTACTATTCAAGTTATACTCTGACGAACTATGGAGAGTTCACATGCTATGTGACAATGTCACATGTCATGTGAAACAAATCTCCTTCCAAAAACCCTTGCCTCTACTGAGAGGGGCCCACATGTCATGTGGCTCCATTTTTCATGCTTTGTAGTGAATAGTTTTCATGAATCTCATATCTATATTTTTTTCTCTGTCATGATTATGGCAATCGATATGGAAAAATTCCCCCACTGAAAAACCATAGATCAATGTATGTTGAGACTTTCCAATGAAAAAAACACATTCCAGCCTTCAAATCTGTTTGAAAATCACCATTGAATGTAATTCATTGATACATGACAAAAAACATAAAATAGGGTATCAAAAACCATTTGATCTCTCACTAGTTCTATTATCAAACCACATTTGTGTTGTGTCGTTCTAAATTATATAATATCATATCATTGCTCCAAGAAACAGGTGTGAAAAAATCGATTCATTGGATATGTCCAACCATGGGACAACAAAGAATTCCTCTGATGAAAGAAGAATTAAAAGATAAAAACATCAGAATAATCAAGAGAAATGGTGGTAATTCAATGTTTTTCCTGACATTAATTCATTTCCATTTGAACAGTATGCTAAGAATCAATAAACATGAAAAAATTATCCTAATAAATCCACGCTATAAAACCATCCTATAATATGCATGATCCACAAATCTATCTATTGGATGATTGATCATTGTTCCTTGTAGAAACTAAAATGGGGAAAGAAAAGAAATCAAACAAACATCCTACCTCTATTTAGATCGGTCACTAATGAATAATTAAGTTTCACTCTAATCGTCATTAGGATCTTATGAATTCATTATCCACCGGTCATCGACCTCTGATTTGGTCACTATCCTCCAATAGAAACCCATTCATCGGCTCTTCAATGGTCCTCTTGATCTCTAGGTTTTAGCAGCTAAACCATATCATTCCCCATAATAGTGAATTTCTAAAATAAGTAAGGTCATTATGTTATTGAAATAAAATAAAATAATATTATTTAGTTATATTATTCATGTTACTCCTTGGATTCCATTTCCATGAACTCCCTGTACTGTCATAGATTATTTCATGGCTAGGGTGAAACTTGTATTCCTAACTCAATGGTGCCACTGGATTTTTGATATGGCCCCCTGTTTAGACAATTTTTCCACATTTTTATGAAAAATATGTGTCCATGATATTTGATTTATTTAATTCACTTCAAACGTTTATTTTGACAAAACTGAGCCTCTAAATCGCACACCATATCAATGCATGGTCTAGAAAATAATCTATACAATATCCAAAAATAGTACATGGAAAATATGAATCAGTATATTCTTCCTAAATTAAGGCTTTACATCTTGAAAATCTAAAATAAGTGTTATATAGTGAGATGTGGATACTGAGCACGTATCTACACCACCCAGTCATTAGTGACCTCTTAGAGATTCTCATGCTTCCACTGGACACTCACTAAATGAATTTATCACACAAAAAGGATTCCCTCCTATCAATCCTTAATATCTACCAGGTACTAAAAATGTATCTATATCCTCAATGTACAGCTCACCCCAGTTGATAGCATGTGATGGGTATGCATGTACCTCTTCGGCTATGAAATTTGAAAGATGTCATGAACCCAGTCAAACTATGGAGGTATATCTAAGGGGTGAACCACCTCACAAACTCTACGCAATATCTGTAAATGTCCAATGAATCTCAAAGATAGCTTTCCACCCTAGAAAAGTATCCATAATCTACATTGAGGTGAAACCCATAATAACACATGGTCTTCATTCTCAATATCCAAAGGACTCTGTCTTATGTCATCATAAGACATATGACATCTCTATGCATTTTTCATCTACTTTTTTATGATATTCTCTTTCTCAATAGTTTCTCTCACCAACTTAGGTCCCATGACTACCAACTCTATTCGGTTAGTCCATCAAACTATTGACCAACATGTTTTCCTGTACAATGTCTCAAATTGTTCCATACCGATGGTGGAATGGTAACATTTATTATACAAAAACACCACCATTGTATGGAGATCATCCAAACTATAGAAAAACTCCAACATTAATGAATAGATCATGTCATCTAAAACCTGAATGGTCTACTCAGTTTGGACATTGATTTGGGTGGAAACAACATTCTCAATCATAAATGAGTCCCAAAAGACTAATGTAGTTCTTTCCACAATTGGTATGTGAAGTGATCATCGTGATCTGAAATGATTATCAATGGAACACCATGTATTTGGAAAATATTCAACACATAGATGAATCCCAATATCCTTACTGAACACTGGTATTCAATAGCTAGGTAGTGGGATGACTTGGTGAGTCAGTCTTTGATCACCCAAATAGAATTATGTCCCTTGTACATACCTGGTTATACCATAATGATTTCCATTGATATCCCATTCCAAATCCACTCTATCACCTCAAGATATTGAGTAAAAACTAGTGGAACTTGGTGCTCTATCATATCTTCTTGACTAGTAAGGAATCGAGAGTCAAACTCTGGACCTCCCTTTGTCATCCATGGCCACCAAAACTGATATCAGAGGTCCTCGTAGATCTTTTCCACACCTGGGTGTACTACTAAAGGAGGTGTATGAAACTCTATAAGAACCTCCTACTATAACAACACTGTTACCATTATGCATTCTCTGAAAATAACAAAATTCTCTACACCCTCAGAAAATCCTTCAGGAGAATGTCTTGTGAATATCTGAGTACAAAGGGGCACACAATCACTATCAACAAGTTGTGTCACCCTAAATTTCTGAAAAATGGAGGGGTAACACCCATTAACTAGATGTAAGATATTCTATATCCATCACCAAAGGATAACAGCAATGAGGCCAACTGCTCCGATGCCATGTTCAGTAATTGTGAACAATATCTCTTGTTAAGATAATCTGCAACCACATTCCAATTCCCAATAGTATATACAGTCCTAAAGTCATAATCCTAGAGTAATTATATCTATCACCTCTATATAAAGATAATATCCTTTTTTCGAAGATGGAATTGGGTCTCTTGTGATCATAATAGATGATAAATCACTCACCCATCAAGTAGTGTCACCACATATTTACTGTGAAGACTACCACTGCAACTCAAGATCGTTGTTGCATATTGAAAATATGATGCCACCTCTATTTTCACATGAAAGGATATCCCTTTTATGTAAAATATTTCATGGTTGTTGATGAACTATATAAGTTAGGTATGGATATACAGTAATATCATGCCAACCCATCAAATCTATGCACCTCCATCATGCTCTTGGGCAGATCCAAAGATGACACTGCTAGGAACTTGGCCAGATCCAATACCACATGATATATTGAGATAAGATGTCCCAGAAACTGGACCTCCATAATCATGAACTAGAAATTTAAGAGGTTCTCATATTGTTGGTTCTCTTGGAGTGAATCCAGACCCATCCTTATCACTTTCGAGTGATCCTACTCAAACGTCTAGGACACTAGGATATCATCTATGCAGACTGCTTAAAACTGGTATAAAAAATGAAGAAAGATCCAATTCATGATCCCATGAACACTGCTGGGGAACTCTTCATGCGAATGTGGTTCACCAAGTACTGATAGTGACCATAGAGACATATTAATGTCTTCTTCATTATATCCTTGACCTTTAATTGAAGTGGATGATATTCTGACCTGAGGACAAACTTTGATAACTATCATGCCATTATCAACTAATAAAAGTTCTCATAGATCCTATATTGTGTATACTTTTTAATTATTTTCATCGAATTTTTGTTCTAGTAGTCCAAAAAACAACACAAGCTCCCATCATCCACCTTGGTGAATAAAACAGGGGCTTACCATGGTTAATCATTATGTCTAACAAAGACCCTCCTCTGCTAGTCCTCCTACTGTATCTTCTTCTTGGTAATCTCTATAGTACCCATGTGATATGTTGGGGCATATATTGATGTCATGGTGGGTGTCTATCAAGGAAAAATTATATCTCATGGTGGGGAGGTAAGTTTAGAACATCCTCAACGAAGATTTCCTTGTACTCTACCACCACTACATGGAACTAGAAACTCCTAATATACACTACACAAAGGTTGATGTTATCCAACTGGGGAGTAATCAGCTACACCATCCAATTCATGAGTCCATCCTAGATTCCTAGGTTTACTATTCACTGAAAAAATATAATGTAGTCCCCTAAAAATGGATACACTAAATCATTCACCTGAATTGTCCAATATAGGCATGAACTATGGATAACCACTCTATACCTAAGATAAAATCATAAGGCCTCATTACTACTACAAATCGATCCCAATAGAAACTATCACATTCAAGAGTTATATCGCACTATCAACACATGTGTGTTATTTTTGAGCGTTCTCTAATAGGAGTATCCAAGAGAAACTGTCAGCCCAAGGGATCAATAGGAATCTCTAAGTATCATATAGGGTATATTTGATTAAAGGAATGACTAGATCTTATTTCTATTAGTAATACATCTAAGGTAGATAGGACACAGATCGTACCTTGTACCATTCCTAGGGCCTCTAGATCATAATCTTAGACCACCTTGATCTTTTATCACCCCTATACCCAAGATCCCTAATCCAAGAGTGGACCACCTAGGGGTGTTGAGGGTAATAAGTTAAATATTATACCATATATCGCTTCTCCCATGGATCCTCTACCATGTCCAGTTTACCTCAGACCTACTTGCTCAAATTACCTCTGCCTGAGTAGCCCATCCACAGTCTCTCTTTTAACTATACGGAGGGTCATAAAATCATGATCAAGATGAATCCAACCATCACATGAGAAGAACCACCTCTCCTTGGGATGACATCACCAATACTGAGATCCTGTAACCATAGACCCTCTATCCCATGACCTTATCCTGGAATGTATCACATGTCTAGGTCCCCAAGACTAATGTCGGATCCCTAATATTGAGGTATATTCTTCTGTATTCCCACTACATGCAACCCCTTTCTATGTTAGCTCATATAAGAAACTCTAAACCAAAATAGCTCTCTCTCGAACCACATCATATGTAGGAATGTGTATTGTGAAAACATTGGATCATATGTCTCTATGAAACCCTCAATCAAAGGTTTGATCCTGGAGGAATCAGTCATGGACCATATCCATTTAGTATCAAGATATGTTGGTAAACCTCAATGAATACTAAGCTACTGTCATGTTTCCCTACTGGAGCTGGAGAAGTATCTGAATATGTAATAATCTCATTATAGCTGAAGAGAACTCATATCTGAAAGAGAACTCAAACTCTTACGATGGTATATTCACCTCATCATAAGACTAGGCCACTATGCCGTACCATTTTCCTGATGAACCATGGAGTGGTCCAATCTCTAAGACCACCAGTTCATTTGTTGTTGTATTGAATTGGGTGAAAAATCAGGCCACCACCTCAAGATAGTCCTCAGCCACCCATGGGTTGGTCTCACTTCAGAACCTGAGGGGAATCTGTCCCTAAAACTCGTGGAGTGTTCTCATACAACAAACCTCATCTATTGGTACTGTGGGTACCATCTGCTTCTCAATAGGTGGTGGTATAGATGGTGTGCGACCTGGAGATAGAACCTCTATAACTAGGCATGTATCGATGTATTTTCACTTAGATGATCATCATCATGATCTTGATGTTGAATCCTAGTTAGTATACATCATAGAGGCATCCTAAAAGTATGAAATATGAACAATGGTCAATGAGTATATCTAAGGAGTTGACTTAATAAGGACATAGAAACCACAACCTCTTCTTATATGATGTATGTGCCACTGCTTTCCCAACAACTAGTGTTCTAATATACCAATTCAAAAAGAAGGTGAACATAGTCATGGTGTATGGTATCATTAGCCACAAAAACAACATGGTAATCCATCACCTAAATTCACAACATGAAACACTTAACACTACCACCCCAGACCAATCTCATAGATTTCAGCCCTATGGTATAACTTGCTAGCTCTGGTACCACTCTTTCATGACCCATCCCAATGGGGCCCCTGCCATTACTCCCCAAGACCCCATCCAATAGGTCAGTGGTTGGCTACTAGCACTGAGTAGGCATATCACTATTATGGAAGGCCTTAGCCTAAGTACCAACCCACACACACACACACACACACATCTCTAAGCCTATACAATAATAAAATGTAGAAACAACTGAACAACCATGAATATATACATCTAAATCCACAACCAATGTGATATAGAAAGTAAAGGAAGGTAAAAGAGGCCAAATGAAATTCCACCACAATGAGTTTGAATACAAGTCCAACCACTAACAAAAGATAGGGATTATTGTCAAAATACAACATGAACAAGCCTCGGTCTGTCGGGTATCACTAATCACCATCTAAGGGTGAGAATAACAATACCTAGTAGGAAACTCTGAAACCAAAAATTATACAAAATAAGAATACAGTCAACTCTACATAGTTATATATCCACATCACATATAATAATAATGTCAACATATAGTCAACAAAGATACCCATCTAAGAGGTAATTTCACAACGGTAATTACAGCCAATGTTTCTAACTTGATGGTTTCACATAATAATCATATGATAAAAAATAATCCTATGTTATATTACTCAAATGAATTTCATATGAGAGTTGATTCTATTTGGGTCTCATCATAATAAATGCATGGTTAAATTCTAATGAAATATGATACACAGGTCAGGATCACTCCCAAGGCCTTGGGGAATACTAATAACTCAATTTGGATTATCCTACTAAGTAGAGGATCGGTTCCCAAATCGTGTTGGTCATAAAGTTACCAAGAACTCCACCTAGGGAATGAAGATGAAGATATGATCTCACTTTGGGCCTCATGGAAGGATTCCAAAAACTCCATCCATGAAGGCCTTTTGAAGGGATCATTTTTCTAAGAGTCTAAGGTGATTCCATACTAACCCTCATGGAATGAATATAGGGAACAAACCCTAATGAAACATGTCCAATATATAAATGAGAAGGTATTTAAGAAATATTTAAAGGAGTAAACTATGTGTTTTAGGTTTACACACCATTTCCCTTTGAACCTAGGTATTTCCCATATGAAATGGAATGTGTCTGTGTTTGTGCAATAGTACCTCGTGTGTTGGCTTCTTGTGTACTCTTCTCGTGTACCAGTTTATGGTTTATCCCTTTTTAATTTTCCTAGGCCATATCTGTTTGGGATTACAAAGTCTTCCTATTTCCATGAACTACATCCAGTGTTTTTGTACCCTCCTAGGTACACACTGATGCAATGGGGAGAGGTCAGACACTATGTGATAGTGTCACACGTTGTGGGATTCTTATCTCTTCCATCACACCATTACCACTTCTAATTGGGTCACACATGATTTGTAAAACTACATTACACACCATGTAGTGTGTAAATTCCTAGAATCTCAAATCTAGATTCTATGTTTTCTTCTATGTCATTGGAAATCCATCTGTCCACACACACCACCATAAAATCAAGAATTTATGTCATCTGAGCCAAGTTGTTGATGAATAACAAGTTTCGAGCATCAAATCCATTCAGAAATCACCATAAAATGCTATTATTCATTGTGTGCCTAAGAACATGGAATTATGTATCACTAATAATCATCTCTATCAAATATTCCATCGTTGAACCCCCATAGTGTCATGTCGATCCCAGATCTACAATATCATAACATTGTGCCCCAAAACATGTGTGTAATGCTCAATTCATCCGATTTGTTGAACCATGGGCGGACATAGAATGCCCACGATGAATGCGGAATCATGGTAAAAACTATAAACAATAATAAAGAGAAATGGACATTGATCTATGTTTTTTTCAACCTTGATTCATTTCCATTAGAATGAAAAATGAAGAATCGCTATCCATGATAAAATTGTCCCAATAAATCCCTACAAGAATCTCATCCCCCAAAATATACAATCCACAGATTAGTATATAGGTTTAGTGATCTATGTTAATCATAGAAACCAAAATTTGGAATTAAAAAAATCAAACTAACATCCCACCTCAATTTGGATCGATCATTGATGAAGAATGGAGCTATTCCATGATCGTTAGCAAGTTCTTATGAATTTTTCTCCCACCAATCATTGATCTTGGATTCATTCATTTCCTTCCAATGGAAACTAATTCATTAGCTCGCCAATGGTCATATGGATATCTATATTTTATCATCAAACCCATGTAATTATCCATTACCATTTATTTATAAAATAGGATAGGTCGTTGCGTCAATGAAATAAACTAAAATAATTTTATTTCATAATTTTATTTGTTTTACGCCCATGCTGAATTTTCCACAAATACCCTATATCGAACAAGATTATTTCTTTACTTCAGTAAGACCCACATTCTAAGATCAATAGTTCCCTCAGAATTCTGATTTAGGCACTGGTTTAGATGTTCTTCTACTTTTTTAGGAAAACTGCATGTATGTGCTATTAAATATATATAATATGGCTCAACATTTATTCTAGGTACACTGGGTGTCGTAATCCCTCAACATCTCTCTACCTGGTCTCAAACACAATCCCTACAATATAAAAGAATAATACATTGAAAATCTAAGTCATTAGAGGAAATTTAATTTCATTAATTTTATACTTGTGATATATTGCACACAGCATTTGTTTGTATCACATTGACTGTATTTTTTATAGACATCATTGGTGGTGGATTACTGAGTGTTATATCACACCCTGTTAATCCCACCATTGGGTAACTAGACAGACTTCATGGATATAGGTAAGGATAGAGGAAATATCCCATAGTATGATTCTTTATTTGTGCTGCACTTATGAGAAAGGAAGAAAAAGACCAAGATAGGTTCATGGTTCCATATTGGATAGTTCCTTTTTGGTATTTCTGGTATTTTTTTACATGTATTTTATTAGATTATTTTATAAATTTTTCTTTATTTATTGATACATGACATGGAACATCATTTTTTATATGTATTTCTCACTATGGTTGTTTATTTATTATTATATTGGATGTGTGTATTAGGTTTGTATGATTTACTACATCTGCTATTGACTGTTATATTTACTACTGATGTTCTACGCTCTGACATGAGGTAATAGTCCCCCCATAGGCACTCCATAGGCCCTCATTTTTAGTCTGAAGGCTTTGGCATACATGGATGCATGTGTGAGGCCATTTCACCCACGAGCTTGGGGAACCAGATAAGGGCTTTCGAGTTAGGACAATATAGAAAATTGGAATGACAAAATTTTTATGAGAACCCTAAGGATAATCCTATGTATAAGAGAACACCCTTTGTTATGGTAAAGATTATATTATGGTTTTCCAGGAAAAACAAACTTATCTAGATACTATAAGTGGATGTGTCTTTAGAACAGAGTTATTAGGTGGTAATAACCCCAGAAATAGTTGTTCGAGTATATATTATCCATATTTCTTATATATGGTGAGTGTTTATATACTGTTCACATGGTTTGACAATCATATAGGGTATTCATCGGTTAAATCAAATATTATTTATGAACCATTATAAAGGATTTGAATTGCTGATGACCATGAGTGTCCATGGGTAAACATAAGATAACAAAGATTGAAAAGATGGTGTCATGATTTTGACATCCTATAAATGATTTTCATTATTTATCACTTTGATTAAAGATTCTTGATGATCTTGCTAAAAAAATTTATTTTAGTATGGGATTGAAGATTGAATCATGATTGTTTGGTGGTAATTGGAATGACCAATTTTTTATATACCCTATTTCATATTAGTTATCTAAATTCCAATATATCAGGAAAACTCTCAAAAAAATATCAATTTCTAACCTGAATGGCTAGAAGTTGAATTTACAATGAAAATTCCTAGTGGTATGATGATTTCATCTGAAGTCTATGATTCTTATATGAATGATGTTTATGGGAATTTTTTTTCTAAAAAATTATTATTCTACCTATAATTAAATTTGATATTACATTATGCATATATTTTCATTCTTTTCCTAATGTCCACATCAATTTCAAAGGAAGGGAAGTCACATTTGATATTCTTAACCAACCTATGATCATCAATTTGTGTGATGATAAATATGAACTTCTAGTTAAAATTACATCCATTTTATGGTTGTATATTCCTTATCAAAAGAGGTATTTATCTTATATGGATGGGGAGAAACTCATCATACAAAATATTCATATTATGTGGGAGTTTATTGATTTATTTCTAGTAAAGTTTCCAAGTCTAACACTAAATCATGAAGTTCATTTTTCAATAAGCTCATACCAGCTGCTACATCTATTTCAAATAATCTATATAGAATGGACTTGATTGAGTTGTAATAATTAAATAAGAATATCCAAAAGAATCCTAATAAATTATTCATTCATCCAAGTGTTTCACCTAATGGTTCACAATATTTATTTATTTTTATTCATTTTTTAAAATTAAATATAGATCAATGAAACTATAAATTGATTATCAATAATTGAACAATATAAAAATAAAGAATAAGAATACTTCATCCATAATTAATGATTTATTCAATCAATTATGTGGAGAATAATATTTTTTCATGTTTGATATTCAATCTAGATACTCTCAGTTTAGGTTCAAAAGTGAATACATATGGAAAAGAGGATTCCATTTGAGGTATGGTCACTATAAAGTTATAGTTATTCAATTTAGAATTAATAATTCCCTATTTATCTTCATGGCTTTAATAAATAGAGACTTTATATATTACCTGGATCAATTTGTGGTTCTCTTTATAGTAAATATTATTATATATTAAAAAATAAAGAAAGATCATGAAGATCACTTGATTATTGTACTAAATATCCTAAGAAAAGAGACTTTTTATGAAAAATTTACAATTTCTGAATTTTGGATATAAAAAAGATTCATTATTGGGTCATATAATCTCTAAAGAGGTTATATTGATGGATCTATCAAATAAAAAATTTATTGAATGTTGTCCCATACCATCCACTATGACAGATAATTATAATTATCTTGGTTTAGCTGGATATTATTGGGGATTTTTATAAAATTTCCCACAGTTCTCTAATCCACTAACTATGTTAACATTGAAGGGAGCCAAGTTCCTTTAGAAATATGAATGTGAGGATAATTTCAAGGAACTGGAGAGAAGGTCAATCAGTGCACCAAATCATACACAACCATGTAGTGTAAAAGGGTTTCTGATCTATAAAGATACATCAAAAAAGGTATTGGGATTCATAATCATGATGAAAGATATGGTTGTAGCTTAGGCCTCATGACACTTGAAGGTTTGTGAGAAATATTAACCAAATAATGATTTGTAATTAACTACGGTAATTTTGAATTAATGATATAGTTACATTATATTTATGGACAAAAGAGTGACATATATACAGATCATAAATGTTTAATGTATATATTCACTTAGAAAGAGTTCAATATTCACCATAGAAGATGGTTAGAATTTATTATGGATTATGACTTCTCAATTTATTACCACCCTAAGAAAGAGAAAAAGGTGGTAGATGATCTGATTAAAATGAATCATGTTAGATTATCTATGATGATGATCATAAAAGATACAATATTTATAGATTTTAAAAGGATTGATATGAAAATATGAAAGTAAGGAGAGAAATATTATCTTTCAAAAATTATTGTACAACCATCTATCTAATTGAAGATTAAAGATGTGTAAAAGGAAGATGTAGAGATACACAAGAAGGAATGAAATGTTCCTTAGTTCATCCCTAATTGAGATCAACTAATAATCAGAAGTAACCATGTATGTGTTCTTACCATAATATATTTTAATAAGGATTTTTTGGGTGATTCTCATAGTTAATTATTCTCTATTTTTCCTGGATGTATAAAGATTTATGAAGACATGAAAGAGTATTTCTAGTGCGAAAACATGAAGAGATGTATTATAGTTTATGTATCACATTGACTGGTATATAAACATGTTAAGACTTATAGATATAAGTTTAAGGGGATGTTATAACCATTACCCATACTATAATGGAAATGGTAAAACATCACCATGGATTTTTTTCATTGGACTCCCCCAAACATATAATTTAAATAATGTTACTTAGTTTGTATTTGGTCTCCTTATGAATTCATTACACTAAATTTCTATCAGAGAATATTTCTCTCTTGATAATCTTTCTAGAATTTACATTATGTATGTTTTATGGATTCATGGGGAACACCATTCTATTATTATTGATTTGGATCTAAAATTTACCTCATTTTTATATTGAAATATGAAGAATTATTTATATTCTGAGTTGTTTTTTAGTATAACTTATAATCCTCAGATAGATTTCCAGTCTAGGAGAACCATTCAAACAATATATGTTGGGATCTTTTTTTATTTTAACTCAAAGTTATTTGGGATCAACACCATCTTCTATTAAAGTTTTCATACAACATTACTTTTCACTTGATCATTTAAATGCCTTATTACGAAGCCCTATATAGAAATATGCATAGAAATACAATTTTTGGGATAAATATTTATAAATAAAACTATTTTTACATAATCTAGATAAGTAAATGAAAGAGAAATTCATATCCATTTCGCATCACATCAAGGACGCATATATTTGATAGAAAATATATGGAGAGAATCATCGATGAAATATAGAATTGAAAGTTTTTTAGAAAATATTTATATAACATTTTTCATTTAATAATGTTGTGATATTCATAAATAATTAAAAGCTAATCCTTAGGTATATTATACACTTTGATATTCTTGATCATATAGGTACATTATCTTGTCACTATTTGCATCCTCCAAACCTCTCTAAAGTTAACGATGTGTTCCATGTATCTCTCTTGACGAACTACATACCTTATCCTTCACATGTAGTGAAAATAGAGTTTATACCACTATAGAATGATATTTCATATGATGAAAAACCTATAGATATCTATTATAGTAGAGATAAAGTGATGTAGAATAAGACAATTCGCCTGGTTAATGTTTTAGGGAGGATTCAAAAAATCGAATAAGATACGTGGGAACTTGATGAGATGATGAAAAAAATATCTTATTTTATTTGTATTTTAGTAATGTAATATTTCGGGAGAAATTTCTTTTAATTCTTTTATAATGTAAACCTCTCAGATTTTATGATATATTTCATTTTAAATAAATTTAATTTCCATGATTGTTTGTGATACACCCACACTTGGGACTAAAAGAATCATAATATAATATACCATCATAACCAAGCTATTAAATTGAATGAATTAATTGGAATAACCATATTTTCAAAATCCTTGATAATTATTTCTAATAAAAAATATATATATATACATACATACATTAGTATCCAATTTTTAGTAAAGTGTTTATATGCATTAAAAATACATTTTTCCACGACAATGGTTTTTTTTGTGAGAATGTAATGAAATTATTTTTTCAACATTTGGAAAATTAATTTTAAAAAATGAACTTAATTTTGGAAATCATAATATCTAAATTATCTTATATCTAATTTTTTTTAATTTTCTAAAAAATTTATTTTTTCAACAAATAGTGATAATAAGGATTTTTTCCAAAACAATATTTTTATTTTAATAATTTAAAATTTTATATTTTAATAATGGGTTTAAAAGAATAATTAGTTCATTATATTATTCATAATTTAATTTGGATCCTCATAATACATTTTATATTGAATTTTGATATACAAACTTTTTATACTTATGAAAAAAAATTTATAAAACTTATTTTCGTCATGTTTTTATTTATTATTTTAAAATTATATTATTCTGCTTTAGTAAATTAATTTTGATAAAATATATTCCATATTTTCAATAATAATTTATAAATTTTTAAATAATTCCACTTTCATTTTTTTCATAATTAATAGAAAAACCAGTAAAAATGTGTCATTGTTGCTAATAATAAAATAGGTTTATTGGGGGTTAAAATAAGAGAAAAGGGTATGTATACTAAATGAATATCTGTATAAAAAATTTTGTGGAAATATTTAGACCTAATAATATCCAAACATAGAACTTATTTCTATTTTGATGAATTTTCATTGAGTATAACATTGTTATATTTTTAATCCTTTAATAGATTCCCAGTGTATCCTCTCCCCCACTTCTATAGGTCATCCCTCTTTCCTATTCTTTACACCGCTTTTTGGAATAATTATATACCCAACCATGACCAATTAGTTTCATAGATTACATATCCATATATTATAAGGTCTTTCATTCTTAAAATTTCTTCCCAATGATCCTTAAGAAAAGATCTAATGGTGGCTAACCGAAGGAATCATAATCATCCTGCCTAACATATTTTAAATAATTTCTTCTTTTACCTCTTTTGTATCTATTGTATTAATAATAAAATAATAAATTATGTATCATAAATATAATAAAATTGTATTATGATTATGTTTCCACCATTATTCACCCTCCTTTCCATTAAAAGGGAAGTGAATGCATCGCTTGTGTGTATGTGTGGACTACCACCTCCATATTAAAATACAATTCATTTTCCATTATGATATTTCATGGATGGTTATCAATATGGGTTTAAAGATTATATATGATATATTTTATTTTAAAAAAAAATTCTTCCATAAATATAATATCGTATCTACCATTTTACCTTACAATCCGTTGGAAAACGATAACATCGCTAATGCATACGTGTAGAATACCACCTCCACGAAGCAATGTGATTCATTTTTTATTTCCTTTTTACATGGAAGAAAATAAGGATAGATTTAATAACATATAATATATATATGATATTATAATGATTCTATACAAGTTTATTATTTTTTATCTTTCTTTTTCCTCATCCATCGATAAGTGAAACATGCACTCATGTGTACGTACATCTTACATTCACTATAAAAGTTGTAATTCATTTTTTCTATCTATAAATTTTATATAAGACACTAAATATAAATTTAATGAATATATAGGACATTAAAATCATGATTAAAATTCATTATATTATGGAATTGTGATCAATATAAATGGACCAGAACATTCAAAATGAAACTCTCTTGAAAAAAAAACATTTAACACCCAAAATGATGGTCTTAATAAGAAAATGAAATGTCATAAGTTTTTTATCATAACAAAAATCAAAATACATTTTAATTTTTATGTTTACATGATAGGTAATTTAATAAATTATGATCTTAAATGGAATTCCGAGTGTATCATCACATTAATGAATTTTTTATGTGGTTCATGGCCTGGAGGTGCCTCAGGTGTTCTCTCATGTTTAGAGAGCACCAAGTCCTAAAAACAACTATGTTTAGAGGATCATAACAGGGAAAATAGTTTTTTTAACATACATCCCAAGAAAAAATCATATTTCCTTTATCAAATGTATAGAGGTGCCTCGTATGGGCTACACATGGTTAATACAAACCATGCACATATCCAACAAACTTTGTTCCAAATAAGAAGTACCTAAAAAAATTCATCATTGGTTTGTGCATATTTAGGCTAATTGTGTTGGAAAAAACCCCTCAAGGAGGATTCTTAAGGAGGGGTGTTTCATGGTTGAAACATGTTTTGCATAATTTTGAGACCCAAACCATGAATTATTATTTCATTTTAGGAATTGAAATCAATTAATTTAGAATCTAAATAAAAAATTTATTTAATAATAAATTATTACTTTTATTATGGTTGTTATGATTAGTATTTTTATTTTTATTGTTGTTTGTTGCGGTGATGTTGTTGTTTTTATTTTTTTAATATTTAAGAGACCTAAAAGTGTCTCCCCATCTCCTTCCCTGCATCACACATGCCCCCTTGTCTGAACCCCAATGTTGTGACACCCTTCCTCATGACCTCCTCTCTTCATCAGATTTCTCATAGATTTGTTGAGTTTCTATTATGATCCTTCGAGGTATTGTCTCAGATCCTTCATCACCCCCTTGGTTTTTAATTTTTCTCTCTCCTATTTCCCTGTTCTTTTTGGTTGAACCATTGGGTTGGGTTAATCCGGATATTGAGTTTTCTTCTGATGTAAGGGCATGTGAAGCATCTCTCGAGACCTCTTCATGCGTGTTTTGATGTTCACCATTGATGACAAGTTGATTCAGTACATTTTGGTTTTTTGTTTCCACTAAAGTTAGGATTTTTATTCTCCTTCCTTATCTAGAAAATTTTTAGTTGGGGTCTTTTGGTGTTTTGAGGTTCTATTATTTATTTGAAGTGTGTTTGGTCATCGTTGAGGTAGTTTCGAGTCACCAGAGTTAATAGTAACTTACAACATCTATGTATGTATGTATGTATGTATGTATGTATGTATGTATGTATGTATGTATGTATGTATGTATGTATGTATGTATGTATGTATTTATGTATGTATGTATGTATGTATGTATGTATGTATGTATGTATGTATGTATGTTTGTATGTTTGTATGTATGTATGTATGTATGTATGTATGTATCTATGTATGTATGTATGTATGTATGTATGTATGTATGTATGTATGTATGTATCTATGTATGTATGTATGTATGTATGTATGTATGTATGTATGTATGTATGTATGTATGTATGTATGTATGTATGTATGTATGTATGTATGTATGTATCTATGTATATATGTATGTATGTATGTATATATATATATGTATATATGTATGTGTGTGTGTGTGTGTGTGTTTGTTTGTTCCCTCATTATATGTATATTCACCCATGTAAGTGAATATTTATATATGGGGCTAGGTGTGCTTATGTATAATATGAAAACATTCATACGAGTGTAAGTGGAAATGGGGGTATGCATGTAGAAGCATACATGTAAGGACTCCCTTGTTCATATTCATGGCCATGTGAATATATACATAGGGGATAGGTTTCCTTATGTATATGTAAAGGTCATATGCTCATATGTGAAATGGGTATCTTTGAGTGGTCGCTGATGAAAACATCAAGTTCCAAGTGTTCAACTTGGATCTCTTCCATTGAGGTGGGATCACTTTCCATTTTTCATTTAATTTTATGAATAAAGAATTAATTACCATTAACACAATCCATATATATTTACTAGTTTTGTATGATTCTTGAATTAAATGATTAATATGCTGAACGAATTATTTGAAAAAATTCCATGTTTTTATAATAAAACCCATCGATGGAGGTATGTTTTCTTATAAAATAAAAAGTATTAATTTTTGATATAAACCATGTTTTTTTACATTAGTTTTCCCCTATTTTGTAAGGAATGAATCAAACATTATGTGTTAGTTGAACATTAATAAAATGACTTACTTGAAAAATTAAGTTAATATAAATGGGGAACCATGAGATTATCCCTTGAACTACATGTCCCACACTCTATATTTAAATTATCTTGATGGATTATTCATTAGGAAAACATCATGCCTTATATTCATTACTTATGAAAGTTAATAAAAAAATTTACTTCAAGTCTTTAGTCATTTATTTCTTTTTGGACATAACATGTTCCTTATACCCTATGACACACTTTATGCTTTCTAATTGGTGCCAAAACTGGGTAGTGTAAAATAAATTTATTTTTATTTGATACAATTATTTATAGTAATTGATATATGTACGATTATGTGAGCATGTTAGGGGCATGACCAGATAAATTGGATAATCCTAGTTAAACAATAATATTTTCTTAAACTACCATTTAATCTTTATCAACTCATAGGCAAGGAGACTGAGATCTTCATCCACCTGATACGTGTTTCAACCAAGGATTTAATGATGACCTAGTCTGTATGAATTTTGAGACCTATAATAAATAAGATAATTTAATTGAATGCTGGCTTAGACTTTTGAATTGGCATAATAATAATTTTTTATGCTTTTTTATGGAAGAATAGCCTTGTATACTTTTTGTTAATATATATATTAATTAAATTAAGGTTAAATTATAATATAAATTGATCTGATATAATTGTGATGATGATTTGGACACTAAATAATGAAATGAGTTTGATTAAAAAATGTTAATTTTATTAATTTATTATTGTGTATTATGACAATAAATCTGTTACGTTTGATATAGACCTTGTGATTTTTTCTTGCATCGCTTTTGATCATATATTATAATGATGAAATTGATCCCGAATGTTTGGATACTATTAGCTTGTTGAGTATTCCTGGATATGACTCGTTTTTATTGGGGATTCCTGAGGGCTTAGTGAATAATATTTCATAGATCCTGAGGGAAAGGCACATAGGAACTTTATGCCTGATGGTAGAGTATATGATTTTATAGGATTTCTATGGACCAGATGCACAGTCACATGATGTAGATGTCATGTTGAGTTTTTTTATGTGACTCATGTCTATTGTGGATTCCTGAGGTCTTGGTACATGATCTTCTATTCCACCTGAGGTCATGGAGAACAGGTACTTGATCCCAGATGGTAGAGTATATGACTATATGGGATGTCTGAGGAATATATACATAACAAATTGATTCCCTAGTGTGATATTATGGAAATTATGTGGGCGGAATCCATTTGATTGTGATGTGTTATTATATTTTCATCCTTGGTATGATAATCTTCCATATATTTGGGTGATCCGTCCTGATGTAGGGGGATCTACCCCAAGAAATTGATATCCGGCATAGGCTGAAGTTCCTTTTATAGGATGGGTGTCTATTTAAGAACCCAAGTAAAGTTTCTATTAATTAATTTTCTATCAACTTTCATTTATACCATGTGTCACACTATCATTTATTTATTAATTCAATGTAATTTTTTGGTCTAAACATAGTGGGTGCTGAACTACTAAGATTTATATCTCAATCCCTACTCAGACATTTTTTGGTGCTAGATTAGACATCTTATTCATAGTACTATAGATTCATTTCATGTGTTGTGCTAAGTACTTGGGGATGGGAAGCATATTAATGAGATTTTTCTTGAGATACTCATGGATCTAGTCAATGGGAAGTTACTCTTTTATTTCATTGTACTGTGCTTTTTAATTTTCATTTCTTTTACTTGTAGAATAATTTTTCATACAAGAATTATTTTAAATTGGAATTTTATACATTTATTAAATTAATAAATTATTATTCTTTTGGTGTGATTTCTTTATTATTATTGCTTCCACTATTTTATTTTGGGTTTATCAGCATATAGGGACTAATATGTAATGCATGTACCATTCTAGGTAGTTTTATTCCAGTTTTCCAGCTAATTAGACTATGTTACTTGAGTATTATTATATTATATTTATTTCTGTGTCATTATTATATAGATAACATGATAGGGTGTTTAATTTTGGCTTGTTATTCCATGGTTCAGAGATTATATTCCATGCTGACTGTTTATACATCATGCCTTGCATGTTTATATGCCATGATTTTATGTCTATAACATGTTCCTCAATGATAACTTCTTTCAATGAAATTTATATCTTTCTTTGATATATAAATGGTTTCACTGGATAAATATAATTGGTTGCAATAGATGAATTAAATGGTTTTGATTGCGATGGGATATAGTTTTCAAAATTAATGTGGAAGGGAAGCTTATAACATGGAAAAGGTAACCCATGCAATCAAACCATCTGTGATATTTTTATATATATATTTAGATACATTTGTTAAAATATATTGGTAGCTAAATTAACATGCTAAAGAGAATGGTTTTTAATGAAAAGGATCCAACTACCAAACTATAATGTGTATGGGTTCTCTATGGATTTATAGATGGATACTGATGTAACTGAAGTGTTATATATGACAATGATATGTTTTAAATGGTTATAAGTGTGCATGCTATTTAAATTATAATAAAAAATGAACTATTTAACATAAAAATGCTCAATTGGAACCAGGTAGGTCAGTTAGGTCATGTTTTTTATGAGATGACCCATTCAGGTGTTTTAAATTTTTTATAAATTAAGAAAATGCAATTGGGTTTCTTTTTAAAGAACCCAGGTTTGCTTAGTGGGACCCTCATAGGTCACCACATCAATTAAAAATATATTTATATGATATATTTACAAATTATTATTGGATGTCAATAAAAATTAAATGTATAAAAATTATTTTTTATGAGACTTAGCTATTTTCCTTTTCCTTATTTTCAAGTTATTCTGTTTTAAGATTTAGTACTTGGTGTTTTTTTCAAATCCTTTAAAAATCATAACGATTAAAATATGAAAAGGTGAAATGGTTTTAAAATAGAATCTTCAGTGGATTCCACTATTTAAAACCCTATTTTAAGGGAATTTTGATCTTTTATTTTAGTTTCATTGCAATGGAATCGTAGGTGGTTTCTGCAGGCCTTATCCTTTTTAACAATGTATTATATGGTAGGATCTTGATTTAGTGACTTCTATTTGTGTGAAATAGTGATATCGTCAACGATTTTTCTTAGTGTGGGGATAGTCGTCGTGTATAACACCGCTAGAGATTAAATTACTCACTAAATACAATTATTTTTCATAAATTTAGTCTCATTAGAGTGTTGTTGTCCCTCATAGGACTCCCTGTTTCTAAATGGAACCATTTTCCTGATGGGTGGTCATGGAATCCATGATCCTTGCTATGGGTGTGAGCATCATGTAATTCTCGATTTTAGCCAGTTAGATATGCCTTGGGCATGGTCAGTTGTTTGATAGTTTGTTTTACCCACTCTTCTTCCCCAGTGTTGGGAGACTTGGTATGTAATCATATAGGGTAAAGGTAATATAGAGAACTGTGACTCTATATTAAATCTCTAATATAGGCCACCTGATAATTGAATTCATAGGGAGTATATCATGTGGATTATATTAAGTATTTGCTATTTTAATTCTAAATCATGGGTTAGTATGCATTCATGCACATGGTGTCTTCATGTTCTAATGATGTAACGAACCCATTGAGTTTTTTTGAAACATTGAGCCATGTACTGTTAACTACAATCTTGAGTTATCTCTATTGTAGAGTGACCTAGGCATTAAAGGGGTGTCAAGTTTTTCCCAATATTGGGAATAGAGTTTCAATAAACATAGTTTTTTTTACATGCCCGTTGGTTTGATTTTTTTAATGCTTTGACATTGTGATCGTGGCTCGGAGGAACACCAGACATTTTTGTAAGGAGTTTTTGGTCTAGCCCACTTCTGAGTGTCTAATTCATCTTCTCTATCCTCTACTATGAAACTCCTAATATGGGGTGTGTCATGTTGGTCATAGTGGTTACATTTCCTTCTATGTATAAGATACCCAATCAAAGAGGGCCATTTGAAATTGGTCGTCTATCTTGTATTCCATTGAATCATGTATGTTTTATATATGTTTTGATGCTTTCTCGATAGCATGATATTGATTATCATGGATATGTATTAAACCATTGAAAATCATCATTGGCCTTGGAGGAATTCGATGGGTAATATTGAACTTTTATGTGACACCTTGAGTGGTGAAGGCTTGTGATCGGTTAATAATGGTGTTTCGGCAAGTGAAGCTGAGTTTATTTCAATGAAAGTATAATAGTTGTGGTTTTAATGTTCTTCTCTCTTGTAGTTGGGTATTATTGAATGGAGAACATCAAATCAACATAGTGAATTCTACTGACCGATGAGCATATCTTCAATCATGTTGTTTTCGATGATGTACTAAGAGAGTGTCGGTCTTATGCAGCCCTAAATCAATAAAATATTTTGGGACTATTTGTGTGGTTTTCATTGTGTTTCATGATAGACGTGTGGTTATTTTCAAGGGTTGGTTATTCTTGATTGACCCTTGGATTATCATTTAGTAATTCTTTAGACATAATCTTATACACATTATTTTTTCTTGGACTCGACCGCCCAGAAGATGTGACATAGGGCTCAGTCAATTAATCGGTGTCGACATCCTAGACTTTTACCAACATATCTAGGTAAATATAGATTATGGACTACCCTGGATTCATTTATTATTCTCCTGTTTCATTTAATGAGAGGTTAGCTTGTTCTTTTTGTTGGGATGGGAGGTGAATCTTAAATTGTGTGATGAATCCAATGGGATGGATTTGGATTTCCACTCTTCTCATTCTAAGGTATGACTATTTGAAAATATTCATGTGATGTTTTGACCAAGTAATGTCACTAAAAGTTAGTTATGTAATTCTGTGAATGTGTTCGTTATTAATTCAAGATGCCATGGGAAATGGAATTTCAGTTCCGCATGAATTATGTCGGCCAGGTATGCTTAGAATATTGTAGGATGGTGAGACAAAGTTGGATTGACTTGTTTTCCACCTTGTTAAATGTTTATGGTCTTAAACAACTAGTTTAAAAACATCTCTAGGTTATGTAGTGTCTGGTTTAAAGGTCTTCATTGACTTCAGAAAATCTTGTGCGATCATTTTTAGTTTGGTGAAACAAGATTAGATCATTTCCTTTTGTGATGTCTCTATTATGACCACATAATTAATTAGGTTCAACCTATTAAATTAATAAATCCTAGGATATTCATTTGATTTATTAGAGGCATTATTTGAAATGCAATTACTATGTTCTAGGTTCCGTGTCTTGGAATTTTTCCCTTCTAATGCTATTACCAATTTTGGGGAGAACCATTGACTAAAATCATGAAGAGATGACAATGTGATTATATCTCTAACTGAACGTGATCATGTAAACACCATCTCAATGTTATGGATTTAAATAGAGTGTAATCTTGGCTTTTAGTAGCTTAAGTGTCATAGGATTAAGAAATTATTAAAGGTGTGTTGTGAGTATAGAAACGCAACGCGACTTTTTGAATAGTATATCATGAACTTTGTAGGTCAGTTGATGTTCTTGTTGTATCAAAAGGATTATTAGGGATAAGAAGATCTATGTTGGGGAAGATGTAAGGACCTGAGTTTTTGATCGGGACAAAAATACAATGGAATTTGATATTTTGTGTTTACTGGAAAATCAATTTTACAGACCGAGCTTCAGAATGTAGTTTTCAGAGTTTCATCAGATTAATGTGTTCTTTTTTAGGTAGTTCAAGGACCAGGGGTTCACTGGGTGTTTCTTCAACTTTTTTGAGCCCCAAGGATTATAAAACACTCATGTTTTGAGGGTATGTACAAGACTCATGGTTTTTATTAAACTGTGTGGGCCTAGGATATATTATGCAACCTTGATCAAAGGAGCATATGTGCTCTACATGGGTTGCACATTGTTAGTCCAAACTATGTTCCTAGCCTACATGGGTTGTGAAATATATAATGTATCATGAAAAAATTAATCACATGGTTTACACACACATATGATAGTTATGTGGGACAAATTGTGTGAAGTGGATTCCTAAACAGGGGGTGTCGCATGATTGTCGCATGGTTTGGATAACTGTGTGACCAAAATCATGTAGTGTATTTTCTTAAGATTTTAATTCACTAATTAAAATGAAAATAAAAAATGAAAAAATTATTTAATATTATTTTTATTATTGTTTTCATTATTATTATTATTATTATTTGTATTAGGATTAAGAGACCCAAATGGGTCTCCCCTAATCCTTCCTTGTGTTGCGTGATCCCCCTTGGCCAAACCCCCATGGTGTGACACCCCTTCCTTATATCCTCCTCTATTCACATTATATCACAAAGATTTTTCAAGTTTCATGAACAATCTTTCTAGGTATGGAATCAATTCCCTCCTCTCCCTGTAGTGTTCCATTTTTTCACTCTTATAGACCTATTTGATTCATCTGAACACTAGGGTTTGGGTTAATCCTAGTTTTTGGATTTCATCCAATGTTAAGGTGTGTGGGAAATCTCCCAGAACCTATTCATGTGTGGTTTGGTGTTTTCTGCTGAAGGAATGGTGCTTTGGCCTATTTTCGTTTTTTCTCGCCACTCGATGTAGGGTTTTTCTCTCATTTCCTTGTCTATACCAATTTATTTTCGGGTCTTTTCATTTTTTCAGGTTCTAGAATTTATTTTTAGTGTGTTTATTCATCCTTGAAGTGGGTTCATGGCACCAGAGTTGAAGGAGACTTACCAAATATTTATAGGTAGGCATATATATATATAATTTAACTCTTTATATTTTTATTCATCCATGGAATTGAATATATTTATATATATATGGGGTTGCTTTTGCGTACGTATAATATGAAAAATCCATATGGTTGTAAGTGGAAATGGGTGTATGAATATATCATAATATATCTAAGGATACCCTTGTATAAATTCATGACCATGATAATATGTACAAAGGTTCTAAGTGTCCTTATGTATATTAGAAGCTAAATATGATAAGAGGAAGAAATGATAGCTTCTAGTGGTCACTAATGAAAATATAAAGTTCTTAGTGTTCATCTTGGTTCCCTTCTTTTGTGGTAGGATTCCTATATTTTTTCCCTTTAAATATTAGAATTCATGAATTTCTTTCCTCTCTAACTTTCCTTAGATATTAACTAGTACTGCATGATTCTTGAATGAAATGTTTAATATGATAAATGAATTTTTTTTAAAATTGTCAATTTATTATAATAAAACCCCTTAATGGAGGTGCGATGTCTTTTACACTAAAATAATTTACTAGTGATATAAATAATGATTTTTTTGTTTCATTCGTTTCCCCCTATGTTGTAATATGTGAATCACCATATGGGTGTGTGTTTCACTTTACTTAAATGACTTAATTGAGAAATTAATTAATATAAATGTGTAACCATGATATTTTCCTTTGAACTACATGTCTCACACTCTATATTTAAATGATCTTGATGGATACTTCATATTGAAAACTGCATGCATTATATTAATTGCTTATGTATGTTGATTTATTGTTTTTACTTTATATCTTTAGTAATTTCTTTATTTTAGCCTATGACATGTTCCTTATACCCTATTCCACACTTTATTCTTACTACATGGGGCCACAAGTGTTTGGTCTAATCTAAATCCTTTTTTTATCTCATGTACTTATTTATATTAATTGTGATATGCACCATTATGTCGGAATTTTGCGACCACAACCAGCTAAATTGTAAAATACATGTTAAACTGTAATGTTTTATTTTTAAATAGCCATTGACTCCATTTTGGTCCATAGAAAATGAGACTAAGACATACAGCCACACAATAAGTGCTCCAGCCTTGGATTTAATTGTGACCTTGTTTTTTTTTACTTTTGAGTCCTATAATAAATTTGTCAATTTGATTGATTGATGGAGTTGACTTTTGAATTGGAATAAAAATATTTTTTTTATTTATTATGGAGGAATCACCTTGTCAATTTTTATTAAACTAATATATTAATGATCCAATGGATATATTATAATTTAAATGGGGTTAATATAATTATGATGATGATTTTAAACGCATATTAATGAAATGAGTTGGTTAGATAGATGAAAATATGATTAATTGAATATTTTTTATTCTGATATTACATGTAGTATATTTGATGATGGCCATGTGATTTTATATTTCTTATCTTTTGAGTTTATATTATATTGATGAAATTGATACCTGAGGGTTTGATGATGATGTCATGTTGAGTTTGTCTGGATTTGAACCATTTGTATTGTGGACACATGTGGGATTGGTCCATGATGTTACATACCACATAAGAGGATGTTTCACAGTTACTTGATTCCCAAGGGTTGATTATTTTATTATATGGGATCTCATAAGGACTAGATGCATAGTCACTTGATGATTATGGCATGATGAGTTTTTCTGGATATGACTCTAGTTTGTTGTGGATCCTGAGGGATTAGTGGATGATCTTCCATAATTCCTAAGGTAAAGGTGCATAGGTACATGATTCCTAGGGGTAGTGTATAATATTATTTGGGATGTATAAGGACTAGGTAATAATAACTTCATTCCCTAGGGTGATATTTCGAAAATCATACAGGTTAATGCCATTTGTTT
The DNA here is from genome assembly GCA_963277665.1 of Viscum album. Lineage (NCBI taxonomy): Eukaryota > Viridiplantae > Streptophyta > Magnoliopsida > Santalales > Viscaceae > Viscum > Viscum album. The sequence continues at coordinate 656,703,398 of OY728153.1, read as the reverse complement.
GTGATGTGTTATTAGAAATTCATCCTTGTAAGGAGAATCTACCACCGATTTCGGTGATTCATCCTGATGCAAGAATATCTACCCATACAAATAAATATTCATCTTAGGCCGAAGCAGGTGGTATGATATGTGTTTACATATAGGAACACATACATAGTTTCAATTATTTAATTGGTTAGAATTTTTCATTTATACCATGTGGAACACTTTAATTTATTTATTAATTCCACAAAATGGATTCGTCTATACACTATGGGTTCCATCCTATAAATAATTATATCTCATTCCATACAATGGAACCATTTTTTCCCAATTATACTTCTTCTTCGTAGTTATATGGATCCATTGCTTGTGTAGTGCTAAGTACGTGGGGGCTAGGGAGCACATGACTGAACTGGTGCTCGATATTCTCAGGGAGCGAGTCATTCAGTAGTTATTATTTATTAAAATATAAGTATATTTTTACTTTAAAATTCTTATACTTTTAGAATCATATTTTATACATGATTTGTTGTAAATTGGAGTTGTCGAGTTTTATTCAGTTATTATATTATTCATCCATTGTAGTAATTTCTTTTTTATTACTATTTCCACGAATGTTTTTTGTTTTAATGTTGTTAGACTGATGTGTGACTCTAATATATAGGGCATAGTCTCCCAAATATACCATCAATAGACCCTTGATACTAGTTAGAATCCTCTAGCTTACGGGGAGGTGTTCTTGAGGTTATCTGGTGACCAGTCTGGCTATTGGTTTAAAGGTCAATCAGGTCAGGATGTTATAAGAATTATAAATAAGTAGGTGTTGAAATGATATAAGTTTATCAAATATGATATTAAAAGTATGTACATGAATTTTTATTGAATCATAATAAAATTAAATTTATTATACATGTGTTTATAGTTCTTTCAATGCAAGTCAAACTAAAGTTAACAGATTCGCGTCTCGGTTTTATTTCCGTGAGACAAATTCTATAATCACCACTTGTTTTCCTTGTGTGGTGTATATAAATTATCCATGAATGTATTTTATGAATATCTTACTAAAACTTATTTTTATTTAAAAATTCATATAATATTTTCTATTTCATAAGGTTTTTTTGATAGATTAGGGAAATGGAAAGGTTTTATTGTCTATAATTGTTATTTTTGAGACGTATGTTATGTTATGAACCAATCATAGTTTTGAGGTTTAAGTACTACCCCTTGGTATGTTTTATTATGAATATAATCTGGTTCATGTTATTTAATGTTTCTATAGAATTTATTCTTTCATAACGACTGTGATTGAAAAGTTACCAAAGTAGTGAGGGATTTATGTTAAAATATCATTGTTTTTAAGGATTGTTTATAATCGAGTATCCGATTATAATATTTTACAACATATCACTCAAAAATACCTTTAAATTTTCTCCTCCTATAGTTATTTCTGGAAATTATATATTTTCCTTTAATATTACACTATTTTATAACTCAGGAGAATGAAATAATGTTTTTCAAGGAAAACCAACATTATTTCTCTGTGCATTTGAAAAAATATTTTTCATCAATATCTGGGTTTTCTATAAAAATCAATATATTTTTTTTAAAATTATCATATTATTTTTAAAATTCATTTGTATCTGTTATTTATAGTTTAAATTAAAATTTAAAATGAATATTGATTTCTTTTTCTAAATGAAGTAATTTTTACTTTATACTAAAAATGTGAAAGGAATAATTATTTTTTAAAACATGGTATGCATGGAATTACCTGGAATCCTGGCTATTCAATTCCTTGATGATTATTTTACAAGTTCAAATTTTGTTTTCATATAAATTTTTTCACACAACACATGGAAAAAATTTAGATTATAAATAATTTATTTCAAGGAGGAAATGTTATTTTTTAGAAGACATGTTCGAGAAATATATTAATGTAATTTTTTATCTATACTAAAATACATTATTGTTACATATGATTTATAGTGTATATAATACACTAATACTATAGAATTTCATTCTTTAAATGGATTATGATGACATTGATTAATGGATGATTTAATGAAACAAATTTCATTCCCACGGGTTAATTATGTTATGATGAAACCATTACAATACTCATTTATTTTTCATGGGTTATGCTATGATGAAATGATGAAATGTTTATGAAACCCATTTTTTCACATAATATACTTTGATTAATGTTTTATGATCTTATGGAACACATATATATGATTTTAATTATGTTATAGGTGGGATCATAAATAGATATACCTTCAATGCATTTGGTAAATATGGATATCTCATAAGATAATAAGGCATATAATTGAGAGTAAACCCAATTCAGTAAGAGACTCTTTCCACTATGATAATATTTGGAGTTAACATTGATTAATGATATGATGAAATGGGGAGTGAACACAATCCACTCTGATAGTATTGGAAGTGATACATGACTAAGGAAATGATTTTCTATGCTTTTGTGTATGGAACAAGCTAATGTCTTATGAAAATGTTATCATCTAATGGGTCATGTCCTCTGATTCCTTTATGATTCATGTGTTATGTTCTACCAAGATTTATTAAAATATTAAACATTATTATATATGGTATGATGGGTATGGTTTTTACATGTTGAGCTCATATTATCATAACCTTATTCCCATGTTATGCTGATGTTATCATTGATATCACCCTTATTTACCATTATTGGTCATCTAAGATCACAAGTTATTTTGTTTTCCATTTCCCAGATTATAAATAAATGTTTCAAGTATGATATTCTAAAAAGGATGCTACTTACGAAGAATATATTGGGAAATGATGTAGATCACTTTGGAAATAAATTATGTTTCAATGTTTCTAAAGACACTAAAACTATATTATTTTTCATAATTTTATAAATGGTATATTAAACTAATAATATGTATGATTTTTGTATGAAAGTATGGGTCGTTTTAGGATTCCATTATAATCACATCAATCTCACTCATCTACAACAATTGTTACACACCAATATATTTAAAATTAATGATCAAGGACTTCACTACAAAAAACAACTAGATTAAAATCTCTAAAGTGTAATGAAATGAATTTATAAATATAATATTATATGGAGACATTCATATATAATGTTTAATGGTGGTTATATAATTTTTTATGCCTCATCTATAACAACCCAAGATTTTATAATATTTTCATTTAATAATAAATTAATTTTGTGTTACTTAATGTATTTAAAAAAGTTAATATTATTTTACACACAAAATAATGTCATCATGATCTACATGGAACACCAAGGTTATCATGTGTTACACACAAGAACGACATTCTTCAATGGCTTGCGTAACAAGCAAGACCGAGTTTTACTGAACAACAATATATTATTAAAAATATAATTTAATATAATAAGATATAACCAAGCTATTAAATTGATGGTTATGAAAAAGAATTAAATTTTTTAAAAAAATATATATTTTAAATCATTGGTTGCCTACTAATTATAAATGTGTACAGGAACCGATTGAATATAAAGGGAATGATTTTATAAAATACTATTTCTAGGTGAAAATGTCTATTTATTTTAATAATTTAAATTAATTACTATTTGTGAGTGATATTAATTAAATTTATATATTACATATTCAATAAAATATTTTTTACATTAATACCATAATTTTGATAAGCATATGATAAGAACAAACCCAATATTAAACATATAAGTGTATAGTTTATAAAGCAATTTTGCCTCCTTTTAGGGGTGAACTTATTTTAAATATGAATTTAGTAAATTTTATTAATTTAATATGATAAGGTAAAGTTAATTTTTTAAATTGAAACATTAAAATTACATTAGGGTGGATTTTTTTTATTTTCTATGAAGTTTCATTTATTGATGAATAGTGAAAATCTAATGATTTTTAATTCAAAACTACATTTTCGTCTAATTTATTTATAAGGTTAGATTTAATTTTTGATTGGTTTTAAATTTTAATTAGAAAATTTTACATCTATTTATCTAATTTAGGACATTTTAATAAATTTCACATTTAAAAACTTAACATTCTTTTGAATGTTTTTACTTTGAAACCCCACATTGTCGCCCCATCTACAGGATTAATATTATATTAATTTCTTCCAACTATGTGATTTTATATCAAAAAAATGATTTCATATATGGGAAAATAATAATTTATAATTTATAATAATTTCAATTTAAATTTTTTTCCATAAAATATTACTGAAATTAATTAAAATTAATTACAACAATTAAGAGTAAATTTAGCTTAGAAAGGGACTAATCCTTAAACTTAAGGACTCAAATAACCTATAAACTTATCAAAAATACATTGTATAGACATATTTTTACCATATACTAAAATTTATATCATTTTTTCATTATTTAACACTCTTTAAATGGAAAAAACATGGGTAGAATTCCCTTTTCCAAAATTTACAAAAATGACACTCCTCCTCCACTACAAAAAGACACTCAACCCCCCAATTATTCACACCTCTCAAGCCATATTTTGACCCAAACTATTGTTAAATAATCTCCAAAAATACATACCATAATCCTAGAATCCTTACATTGGTCATAAATTCATCTAATGAATCACATTGAAGAAAATTAAAAGAGTTACCCAAAGAAGAGGTAACGTCCTTTATCATGCTATTTTTATTAAATTTTATTTAACCACCCCCTCAAATATTCATATTATATTATTAAATATTAAAAAAATATCATAAATATACAAATATTTTTCTATTATAAGCTTTTTACCAACACTTACGTTCATATCCATCTAATGGGTAACGAACTTATTGTGTATGTGTACGGTGAACTACTTCCTCGTGAAATTATGTCTCTAATTTTGCATTACCACCTCTAATCAGTGTGAATTATGTTGTAAAAATTATTTACATATGATATATTCATTATTTATAATATCTTTATACATCTATAATTCTTTATTAACACATACCATTATGCTCTCCTTTTTTGGGTATTTTATATCATCGTTTGTAGAAGTGTGGACTACCGCCTCCTCGAAGCAATTGATTTGTTCACACTATACATGGAACATATAAAACAAGTTTTTTTTAAAAATATGTAACATAAATGTAATATATAATATATTAATTACATAAATACCTTTCTATAAACATATTATATCATTTTATTTATTACCCTTTTCACACACTAAAATTTGATAACATCGGTCATGGACGTGTAGACTACCCCCTCCCCAACATGATGTGATTCCTTTTACATCAATAATTCTATATATAAGAATATATGATTAAATAAAAACGTATTTATGATATAATTATCATTTAATAATGATATATTGTTACTTACCTGCTTTCCATAACGATCTCTAAAAAATGGGAACGTTTCTTGTGTGTACGTAAAACCAACCATCTCTATGATTGTAACATTGATTCATTTTTTATAACCATATTTTATGATAGGTTTTAAAATTTTAATTGTTGTATAAATAATATAATTATTTAATTATTATTTTTTTGAATTGGATTATATAATGACCCATTGTCGATAGTTTACAAACCAAATTCATTTTTGACTTATAAACCAAATATGGTCATAAACCAATTGTAATGTTATTCGTTTAAGTATTTGTTTATTAAATTATAATAATAAAAATGAAATTATTGATAATAATTAAATAGGTTCTTAATTAATAAGATAATTAACATAAGTTTATTATTCAATAATATAAATATTCACATGACAAGTCACACTCAAAGTAATGGATTCTTGTCACACTTTTTGTTCCATGAGTCATACACCATTTTCACCACTTAATTATTTTATGTGGTGTATATACTACCGATATTGTATTTTATATCATAAATAAACTTATCTTCATGGTATTTAGATTTTCATTAAAAATTATTTCATTCATGTGGATTGTAATTAAAAATTTACCAATTTATATGGTGTTTCATCTCAATTTACATTCCATTGAGACTTAGTTGTTGTTATGCACCAATTAACGTTTTTATGGGTTATATACTATCATTTAACATGTTATATCATGAATCTCATTATTCCCATTAAATTTTAAATTTTATTTAATGATATTCTTTCATTTATATTATGATTAAAAATTTTCAAAGTGGTATTGGACACTTTGGCATGTTTAAATATAATTTTCCTCTAGAATGTTTTAATGATTTTCAAGGGTATTTCCATTCATAAATTTCAACAACACTGGTTGTTACATATCCTCCAATAAGTAATTTTTGATACATCTATTTCTTATTTTCAATTAGGATACATTTTGATAGGGCACATTATTTTTTAAAAAAATCAATTATCTGATATATGAGGAATTCCTTGAACATGAAATACACGGGTTAGGGACAGTTTAATACAACCCAAATGGGTTGGGGACCAGTTAATAGAAAAACTAAGATGAATCAGAAGTCTCATGAGATGAATCGGTTTAAAAATAATAATAGTTTAAAATTTCTTATCTTGATGGTAATGGTATCATGTGCTTGGGAAATGTGGCGTTTACTAATTAAAAATTTCCTTAATTGAGAATTCAGTAATTATTATTATCCATGAAATTATTATGTTGGCATATATATATATGTATTCGTTTCATTCTATGTTTATCGATTTAATGGAATGTGTTTTCAGTTTCATACCTTTCTATATTTATTATTCCTTATACAATTATTTAAATGGTATGTGTTATTAGTTATTAACCTTTCCATATTGATTTATTCTAATTAATTCCTTATTAATTCCACTGTACTTACCGATATTGGGTATTTGAACACATATTTATTATGCTTCCATTAACTAGGTTCTGAAGACTAATCCATTGAATGAGTTTCAAGGATGATGTTATTTTACTTATGTAAGGATTTAATTTTTTCCCCAATGTATTATGGGTATATTTTATGTAATATGGTTTTCTAGAACTTCTAAAATGTTTGTTACCTTGATATTTGAAGCTTTCATCTACACTAATTTAATAAATTAATGCATTGTATTCAAGATTCTGTGGTTTAGGTGCTACAGTTGGTATCAGAGTAGGTTTAGGAATAACATTGGAAACTGGAATTCGGAAACATAGATTAGGGACCATTACTCTAAGATATACATTTAGAATAAGAATATAAGATCATCCAAGAATTTTTCAATGGTAGAGATTATGTGGGTACTCCTAGAAATACATACATATCTAGATACTACAAGTTGGTGTTGTTCTAGTACAGATGTACCTAGGGCAACAACATTGACATGGTGCATCGAGCCTTACTCAACATATCATAGTACATGTCAATGGGACTTAATACACACCTCGTTTTACACTCTCACGAGATAATATTAGGATAATTCAAATTTTATTTACAGACCACTGTGAAGGATTGGAAATAATTGATATCCCTAAGGAAACCATGTTTATTTTTATGAGATTAGTTATGGAAAATATTTTCAATTTATTATAAGTGTTTCACTAGTTTTGGGATTATAAATTATGTTATAGAATTTTATGATATAATCTAGTATATTCCATTGTTTATAAATGGTTACTAAAAGGAAGAGTGGTATCAGTACCTGTGGAAAATGTAAACGTGTTTATACTAAGAAAGATAATATAGTTGGTATTTAAACTAAGAAAGTTATGGATATATTATATAATCTTAATAAACTTCTAACACATAACCTTTCCAAGATGGGGAAAACTATTCCATAATGAAATTTTATGATGTTGTATCTCTTTAGGAAAAATAGTTCTCCATCATTCAGTGGGGATACTAACCAAATGGTGGCTAAGAAATGCATTAATTATTGGGAGAAGATATTTATGGCATAGGGATGTTGTGAGAATGAAAATGTAACATTTTCAATATATTGTATGAATGGTGATGCGGATCAATGGTGGACAATGATATAGAATAATATGGAGGAAGAACTAATATAACTTATGGAATGGAGAACTTTTAAGGAGATATTATTTGAAAAATATTTCCCACATGAGCAACAAACTGAGATGAAGAGAATGTTCTTAGTTTAAAGAAAATAGAGGAATAAATTTTTGTGGAGTATGAATCTACCTTTATAAGGATAGAAGGTTATTATACATATTTCATACATAACATGGAGTGAAAGATTGAATATTTCATTGAGGTTCTTATTCCAAATATCTGAATGGAAATGTTTTCTCAAATGGTTTATTCATATGATGGAATACATTTATGTTCTATCAAGAGGGATAAATAGTTCTACAAGTCTTATATATTCAAAGAGAAGTAAGAGATAAAGGGAAAGGAAGAGAAAATAACAGATAAATGGAAGAAGGTAATGAAGTATTTTCCCACATGTAATATTTATTGAAATATTCACCCTTATAAATACTTCAAAGTATTGGGATTTTTCTAGAAGTGTGTAGAAAAGGGTCACTGGGAAAATTAATTTAATGGAAAGAATTAAAATTATGTTATTTAATTACACATGTAAGGATATGGAGAGATATGCAAAAAATCACTAGGCATCAAGAGAATGTACCTTATATGATGATAATAGATCATAGTCAAGCATATATTATTGACATAACCAAAGTGGATTAATTAATGTAATTTTTTATATAAATAATATGTTGTAAATATATTTTATTGATAATTTTCCCATCATATGTATTATGAAATATATAAGGATTGTATTTTAATAATTTTTCACCAAAGATTTAATATCATATGTTGAATGGTACCATAGAATGTGATTAAGTAAAAAGTTTTACTATTTGGAAAACACGTGGTTAAAGGAAATATAATCCTTAATATGTTCCCAAATTTTAGGTAATGAAATTTGGATAAAGATATAATTGGTTTGGATAACGTGAATTGGATAAGTGTAGACTAATTTTGAACTGATTATTGATTTGTCATCATCGCAGTTTATTCTATCATTGATGGAGTTTACTACACTTTTATATTTAAGATATATATCTAATAACATGGGTTTTACTTAATTTATAAGTAAGAATTCATGTTTTCAAGAAATTATTTTGGTAATTAAATTCATTAGCATGTTTAAAGAGAAAACATGATGATGGTGTTGAAATTATTGGTATATGATAACTAATGAGCTATATCATGTTGAGTAATGATTAAAGATAAGTTCATTATGGAAACTGAGTAACCTTATTTGTAAGTTGTAGGATCATAATATTTTTAAATGTTTAACCATTTAGCAAATGTTCTAAGTAAAATTTGGATGTGGTTTTAGAGATTGATATATTAATTCATCCTTTGATGAAACATGTTATAATAAATTAAGTAGAAATTGTTCAAGTCACAACTAAAGGATAATATTTTGTTTCTGAAGTATAAACATAAAATTACTAATATTCATATAGAGTAAAATAATTCTTCAACTATAGGAAAAATTGTCTTGAAATAAAAATGTTACCCTATTATATTCATTTTTTATGATTTCAATGACCATTTTAATAACAATATTTTAAGGATTTGTGGCCATAAACATCAACAAAACATGTTCTCTATCACTCCCCATCAAAACATGATTGTAATATTTATTTTTGTAGCCATTTTTTAATTTCCCACTTGTTCTCTCTTACTAGGTAACTCAGTTACGTTGCCATTTTACTTCCCTTTATCTATAATTAAGAAGATGTTTTATTAACCCTATTCAAGGTGTGGGATTTTCAAAAAATAATTTATTTTAAAATATCAACCAATACATTAATGAGATCAATTTTGAATAGTTCGGATATAATTTATTTAATGTGGGAAGAATGAAATACCCTAAGAATTTATAATATTTTCCTTTTTTGAATAAATTTAATTTTTGGTTATTAGATTTATTTGTAAAAGTTAAACTGATTTTACATGCAACATAAAGATATATTTCTCTATAGGTAACACTAAGGTGAGCTTGAATTTCAAGCAAAACTGAGTTTCCTTAATGGTATGCCTAAAATTCATGACAGAGTTGTTCTAAAACATAATATATTACTAAAAATATTATTTAATTTAATAATATATAGAATAGAAATTAAATTGATAGTTATTAATAAGATTAACTAAATTATTAAAATATATAGTTTAATTCATTGGTTACCTATTAATATTAAATCAATATAGAATGAAAATGAATATAAAGTGAATAATTTAATAAAATACAATTTTTATGTGAAAAACGTTATTTATATTAATAAGTTAAATTAATTACAAATAGTGAATGATATGAATTAGATTTATATATTATATATTCAATAAATTTTTTTTTACCTTCATACAATATATTTTATGAGCATAAGAAAAGAACAAACTCAATATTATGCATAAAAACATATATTTTTATGAAGGTATTTTTACTACCTTTTAATGGTGCACCTATTCTAAATTGTAATGCTTACACTTTTATAAAGTTAATATGATAAAATAAACTTATGTTCTGAAATAGATACATAAAAACTAAGTTATTATGAATTTTCGGAATTTTTCTATGAAGTTTCATTTTTTGTTGAATAGTGAGAAGTACTTTATTTTAATTGAAAACGGATTTTTCATATAATTTATTTATAAGGATACATTAAATTTCTTATTGGTTTTAAATATTCATTCTATAAATTTAAAATCCATTTATCTGATGTATATTATTATAATAAATTTCATATAGACATTGGAGATAAAAATATAGCAATCTTTTGAACGTTGTTACTTTAAAAACCTGTATTTTCTTCTCATCTACAGAATTAAATTTAAATTAATTTATTAAACATATGAAATTTTATTTTGGAAAAACTTATTCTATATGTCGAATTTTAATAATTTATAATCTCTAATATGTTCAACTGAGTTTTTGAAAAAAAAATATTATTGGAAGTAATTAAAATTAATTACAGTGATTAAGAAAAATTTAGCTTAACAAGCGACTAAACATTCAAATTAAGGCCCAAAATGACATGAAAACTAGTATGAAATTATTTTTATGCCAATTTTAGACCCTTTATTCCCTTGAAATTTTTTTTCCCTTATAAGTGCCACATGACATTGGAAAATGTCGGTGCAATTCCCGTTTCCAAAATTTACAAGAGTTCCACTCCTCCTCTGCAATAAAAAGGAACACACCCCTCCCACTAATTCACACCAATAAAGACCTTTGGATCACAAATAATATTATAAAATAATCTTTCAATTTCTCATAACTAATCCTAAAAGCCTTAATTTTGCAATAAATTCATCCTAGTAATCCCTTTTGTGCCAAATAAGAGTTACCCAAAGAAGAGGTAATGTCCTTCCTCAAGCTATTTTATTATATTTTCATTCTCCACCACCTCATATATTATAATTCAATTTTTAAATAATAACTAAATTATATTAAATATTCTGATAGATATTTATTTTAATGGTTCATCCTACAGTTACACAAACTTCAATTTAAAGGGTAACAAACTTACCTTTTATGTGTACAGATAACTACAGCCTCGCAAACCAATATCGTTTGTTTTTCCTTTACCACCTATCATGGGAGGAAATTATGATGGAATTTGTTTTTATAAATGGTATATATTATATTTATTATATATTTATTAATATTTATTTACTTATTTAAACATACCTTTATGCACTCCATTATTTGGAAATATGATAACATCGTTTGTGCAAGTGTTGACTACACACTCCTCAAATCCATGAGAATCATTCACACTATAAATCGAACATATAAAGGACGTATTTAACTGAAAATATGTAACATAATTAAATATATATGATATTGTTGACATAATTACCTTTATGCTAAAAAATAATATATTGATTTCTAAATTACCCATTCCACACAATAAAAGGTGATAATGTCTGTCATAAATGCATGGACTACCACCTCCCCAATAGGATGTGATTCATTTTACATCATTATAATTATAAATATAAGTATATATGAATAAATAATATTTTATTAATGATATAAGTATCATTATGTTAGTATAGGGTGTTACTTACCTAGTTTCCAAAATGATCACTGAAAAATGGGAATGTTTCTCATGTGTAGGTATGACATACCGTCTCTATGATTGTAACATTGGTTAATTTTTCATAAACATATTTCATTATTGGTTTTAAAAGTATATTTAATTAATAAATATTCTAATTATGTCATGATTATTATTATTTATATGTTTATATAATTACCCTTTGACAATAGATGACCTGCCAAAGTCATTTTTGACACATTTATCGAATATGGTCAAAACACCTAATGTAAACATATTTGTTTGAGTATTTGTTTAAAAAATTGTAATTAGTGGAATAAAATTATTTATAAACATTAATAAGGTTCTTAGGAAATTTAATATTTAACATAGAATTATTATTCAGCAATATAAATACACATGTGACAATCTGAATTCAAGGTAAGGGGTTCTTGTGTCCCATTTCTTTCAATGGGGCATACTCCATTTTCATGAATTGATTATTTTTTTGTGGTGTATATACTAATCCTATTTTATTTTATATCATGGATAAATTTATATTCATGTTTTTTATATTTTCATTTGAAATTATTTCTTTTATGGATATTAAAATTCAAAAATTACCATGTAGTAAGAGATTTTGTCTCAATTAACATTCTATTTCAACTTGTTAGTAATTATGTACCAATTAACTTTTATATGGTGTATATAATACCCATTGACTTGTTATATCATGGATATCCTTATTATAATGATATTATAGGTTCCATTTAAGGGTATTCCTTCTTGGGCATTATGATTCAAATGTTTCAAAGGTGTTTGGGACACATTGGAATGTTTAAAGATTATTTTCCTCAAGAATATTTTAGTGATCTTTAAATGGTATTTACATTATTAAATTTCAGAAAACATTGTCATTAAATATACTCAACTAAGAAATTATTTATAAATATTTATCTTTTATTCAATATGTATAAATTTTTATAAGTAGTAATTTTTTTAATTAAATCGATTGTTCGATATATGAGGAATACTTGGGACATGAAATACACTGGTTGGTGACTGTTTAATGCAAGACTTATGGGTTGGGGACCAGTTAATGCAATCCCCCTGATGCATTAGTAGTCTCAAAAGATGAATTTTTAGGAAAAATCATAATATTGTAAACTATCTAATCATAAAAGTAAATGATTCATGTTCATGGGAAACATGACGTCTATTAATTAAGCATTGCCTTTATTGAAAATTATATTATTATTATTCTTTAGAATATTGCATTAATGTACCTGTGGTTTCATTTCATTCCTGGTTTGTTGATATAATTACATGTTTTTTTGTTGTCTTACCATTCTATATTTATTATTCCTTATCCAGTTATTTAAATGTCATGTATTCTCAGTTATTCATCTTTCCATGTTGATTTATTTTTATTGATTAAGTATTTCTTTTGTTTTACATAACCCTAATGATAATTTAAGCTCATCCTTATTATATTTACTTTCCCTGGGTTATGTGGTGTAATCCTTTTAATTATTTTCAAGGATTATGATCTTTTACTTATTTTAGGTTTTTTTTTCTTTTCATAATGTATTTTTGGTATCATGTTTGTTATCCGGTTTTCCAGAACTACAAAATTGATTAGTCCCTTAAAATTTTTATATTCTATCTATAAAAATGTAATAAAATAATGCAGTAGATATGAGCTTATAGGGTCAGGGAATTAAAAAATCTAACATTATGTACAAATAATTCCCTAAGGCACATAATTTTTTTTTCTGGAATATCAATTTAATCTCCCAATTTAAAACTTTGAAGTACACATAAGAATAAGGATGGAATGTAGTTTTAGTTTTATTCCAACACCAATATGAGTAATGATGTGATTTTATGGAGATATATATTATAAATACCAGTGTTTAAAATTATATAATGCTTATTTTTATTTTGAAAATAAAATAGAATGTAGTTATTTCTTTTAACCATGAAGAGAATGTAGAATTTTAACTTAAATTAAAAATGTGCAATATGTTATTATGTTCAATTTATATAAATATATATAGTAAAGTATCTTTATGTGGGGTATATAATAGAATTTTAAGGAATTTATCGGTTACTCCATTCATAACATTAAAAGTTCAAAAAATGAAGAGAGCGATGCCCGAGGCCTATTATAAGAGTTTTGAATTTTTACCTGGTGAATCCACCTCTCAAATGCATTAAAAATTTATATCCATTGTTAATATTAATTTATCCCTTATATTACATGAAATTATTGACTATAATACTATTTATATTTTTAAAATAGTTTTATTCAAATAGAACATCTATTGATGATACTAAATCTATTAAAAAATGGAGCATAAATGATATGGTCAATAATATAAGGTAATATGAGAATTAAAATAATAGGAATGTCAAGAAATAATATAAGAAAAATAATGTTAAATTTGATTCAAAAAATGGATCTTTATCTTTTGGAGATAATAATTCCAAGATGAGTATATAAAAATCCTCTAATAAATTTTTGGATTAATAATATATAAAACATATTGCTGGTGAACTTATCCAAATGTCTATAATAATGTTCCAAATTTAGAATTTTCTCATAGATTTACCAATGGAGAAGAAAACTATAAAGTATAAAGATGAAAATAAATATTAATAAGAACTTATCTGTATTGTTTTTAAGAATATTGAACACATTAGACCATATTTTTTAAAAATTATGATGCAAATTTAATCAAATAGAATCTCTAAAATAAAAAGTTAATAACTAATTTTGAGCAATGATTGATACTTATAGAATAAGTAAAGATATATTATCTTCTAAAAACATTGAATTGTGTAGTGAAAACAAATATAAGATTATTTTGTATTAATTTAGAGCCTTTTAAAATGAAAAATGTTTCATGGGAAACGTATCAGTTGAATAGATTATAAAATTTTCTCTATATATTAATGTTTTTATTTCATCATATGATGAAGTTAAATATTAAGAATCTGGAATACCTAAAACACATGATTATATGTAATATTATGTTTTGGATATTGATTATATGTATCATATTATTTGTAATAGATATAAAAAACTCAAGGATGTGGTTTATGAAAAAAAGGATTGTTCTAGTTAAATATTATAATGATGATTAAGAGTTAACTACTAAGTTAAATTCAAATAATGTTATAATTTCAAAGAATAATTCTCTGATTTCAGAGGCGAAGAATTTTTTTTTGAGAAAATCCTAGAAAATTAAATGTGTGTATACTATATAGTCAAATTCAAGAAAATAAAACTATAGTGTTTAAACAGAAGTTAAAAGATGAGGTATTTAAAATTTTACTCTCAAAAAAATTTATTAGAAATATTTTTTCTTATTAAAATTAAAAATAGTAGAGACTGAAGATATGAAATTCCAGACGTGATATTTAATCCTTAAAAAAGTATTCATTAAAATTCATGCCATTTTGTGCCTTGTAGTGGACAATTTTCTATTAAATTATAAAGATGATGATAATGGAAAAACATGTTCTCATTGAACAAAATTCAATCCTTAAAAAGTCTATAAGAATTTATACTTAAAGGAATTACTTATTTCGAACAAAAAATCATCAAATTGATTTTGGTACAAAAATATATATTTTTTGGAACATATCTATACTGAAGTATTTTTTTTATTTCTCAATCATAATATCCAAAAAAGTAAAGCATTTTTTGAATCAAATATTGAACTACAATGTTTTAAACCCAGTATAAGTTTAATTTTTCATTTTTTAGTATGGTATTTTCTCAAATGACTACTATGATTGTTGAATTTAACCTTATAATGTTTGATATTACTATTAAAATTTATAAAATCACTCTAATGATTGTTTAGGTTATTCTTGTAATTATTGACGTCACTCAAACTATATTTGAAGTTACACTTATGATTTTTTAATCTATGATTTTATTTTTTTAATGTTTCAGGGTCAAAAAAAATATTATTTAACATTTTATGCTTAAATTTTCATATTTCACTCTCATATAATGTTTCTAATAATTTTATATAAGTTTTTATACTTATATTGTTTTTCATTATAAATCACCTCCTCTATTAAGGTGGATTCTTTTTGTTGTTTGGTTAACATTATTAAACATATTTTTTATATAGATTAGAATTTAATAGAATATAGGAATGTGATTTAAGAAAAAATTATATAACCATATTATTTGAATATTGATCATTCCATAATATCAAAATTTAACTTCTAAAAGGTGAAATTATCTTTAATCTTATCTTATAAAACATGGAATGAACTATTTGTTTAAATTAAATTTAATTCTCTCATAGGTTTTGTTTTTTTAGTAATGTCTTCATAATATTTTAATCTATTTAAAGGTAATTGAATTTTATTTTATGAAATTAGAAGTATATTTCTACATTCAATACTACATGTATCCTTTTCTTTGAAAATATTTGGAATTATATTTTCATATACCAAATATAGTTTTATACATATTTTTATCTGAATTATTTTTATAACTTATTAAGAAAGGGAATAGTTTTTATCATTTTTAACCTTGTATAGAAAGACGATATTTTCTAGAATATTTACATGCAATAGAAAAAATTAATTTTGATGGAAATTTCAATCACAACTTTTATGTTATAGGAATCTAGAAAATGATATAAGTATATAGATCTTCACTCAAGGGGGTGATCAACCATTGATAAAAGTTTTAAAAACTTATATTGGCCATCCTTATAAATTTAGACTTATATTTTTCATGGGGAGTTATAAACATCCATTTGTTTACATTTTTCATGAATTCTATAATTATAGTTATTGATTAACATTATTTAGGGATGGATATTTTGAAACATCTTCACATTTTTATCATTACCATGAAAAGAAGAAATATATGTTGTTTGAATTTGATTATTTGAGGAGGGGAAACGTTATTTTAAATTATTATATTGAATTGTTTTCATCCTATATTTCATTGGAAATCAAAAAGGTAGATTTTTATTTAATATTGGGAATCCAAAATATAATGAGATATATCAATATAAATTTTATATTTTTTCTTAATGTTATTTCCATTTGTCTTGGATTACTTTTTGAAAATCACAAAGTGTGAGACATTAAAACAATAATATGATTAGTATTGTTTAAGGGAGGGGTTTTTTTACTAATTTGTTTCTTAAGTTGATTTTAAATAGGGATAAATATAATTCTTATGGATGATAAAATCATGGGATAATTTTATTGGGATATATATGGTGTAATTCACAAACATTTTAGTGAAAAATGAATTTTATTTTGTGATTTGTGATTTTAAAAAGGGGGGATATTTTTAGTTATTCTAGGAATCATGGGAGGATGGGCTTTGGTGTGTAACACAAAGGGTAATTTCATCATAGAATTTACTGCATCATATGGTAATGTAAACCCGTTGCATGTCGAATCCAGATCAATGTTGGTAAGGATATCCTTATGAAATTAGAATAATCTTAAGATCACCCATGTGGAAATTAATTCATTTATCCTTCACAAATCATTTCATGGGAAACGCGACACACCCTAATTAATATCATAAATGTTTAGAATGTTTATAACTCTCTTCAATAACATTATTTTGGTGGATCACCTATGGTGAGAGGGAAACAAGGTAGCAGATCATCTTGAATCTATAGCGGGCTCAGGTTAAAATACAACATGCCTCTATAACATTCATTATTTCAATACTAAGGTGAATAATTTGGTCATAGGGTATGACCTTGGTCTTCATTACTTTAGGCCCCCCTAATCCTCGGAATGTTTTTGATTTCTTTGTTTCCTATATTGGATTATAAATTTGATGTTGGATGGATTGAGTCAATCAATAAACTTTATATTCATGATTTAGAAATAATAATACACTCATCTTTACTAAGATTAAAATTACATTTTCTTCCTATTTGTAGTTTTTATCTTTTTAAGCTATGTTTCATTGAACTGAGTATAGCTATATAATTTTTGTAACATGTTAGAGCACTATCATGGTGTGTTAAATGTTTCATCAGAAGATAGATTTACACTCATATTGAGACAGTGTATCTTCTTATGTTGTTACATCCAAACAAAAAATTTAGGGAATATGATAATTAATTATTTTAATAGTTTCTATAAATTAAACTATGTCTCCATGTAATGGGAGATAAGAAAATATATGACATTCAAATATGATCATGTTAAAGTTTTCATTATCTCATTTTCTATAATGGTTATGATTATATTTTATTTTCAATTTTCATTCTAAGAGATTACCTTTTGGGGAGGATTCATTATAAATCCATTAGTTTCCCTTTGTAATTATTTATATTTATATGTTCACGGTTTATGAGATTCCAATGAGAAATTTATTACCTCTAATTTTTTTGATCATAGAGTTTGCAGGGAAAATAAACTATAAAATTTAAAACATAAAGTTGGATGATATCCAGTATAATTGAACATATTGGTGGATGAGTATTAAATGAGGTAATTATGTCTACATCAACCTCATATTTACGTTTTATATCAGATAGGTTCCATATAAAAAACATGTCTCTTTAAACTGTATTAGTTGATTAATTTTTTTGTATTTGTTAACTGTTGATTCCTTGGACTAAATTTTTTTAGATGCTTCCAATATGAAATGAATTAACATAGGGTCCATATTTGTGGGTTTTTCATGATCCCAATGGTTCAACATTTCTATATTCTAAAGGTTTGTGTCCTTTACCTCCATGGTTGATGATGTTTGCTCCTTGATTGGGATATGATGATGGTATGTCTGCTCATACTTCTATTGATTCCTCCTTGGAGTTCATTGTGTAGTATGGGTATCCTTTATAGATCCAATACATGTTATTGAATCTCATTATATTTTATACCTTCTAATTAAAATAGGTTAAATATTCCACATTCTACAAAAATAGGGTGGCTAAAAGTGGTTGGAGTTGATGATGGGGTAGGGTATATTAAGAATCTATAAAAAATCTTCATTTGGTTTTGTACGGGAATAATAAGCTAAAAAAATAATTTTTTTGAGGTAAAAACTCATAGACATATTATTATTGATATAATGAATCTTATGTTCAATTCTCATGGAATCCAAGGATCATCACCTAATACATCTTAGGCTCATCACATAAGGTGTCACATATTCTTTATATAAAACCCCTTCTATTTATTATATATTAATTCATGATTTATTATATAATATTTCAAATATTACAACCTGAATTATAGATAATTATAGTGTATTTGTGAATTAGGTACATTACATTACAACTTAAATTAGTAAATACATCATCATTATTGAATACTTCTATAACATTATCACACTTAAAACTGGATGGGATAGCCAGGGAGCATACATAAGAAGGGGTGAGGTATAAATCCTATTAAGGAAATAAACATGGAATAACATGAATAAAATAATTAATGTTGGACAATATCTATATAAATGGGGCATACAAGTAGTGATAATCATAAATATGAACAATAAGGCATGATGTATCATGATAATCATAAAGGAAACATGGGAAATGTGGTAACGACTTAAAACACTACATCATTAACATATGTGAAAGATAACTAAAAAAGAAATCACGATGGGAAATGAAACATTATGGATTAGTTTCACTCCATAATCCCTTGCATGATGTCTTGTGATACTAAAACATTACCTAATGCATTTGAGTGATATATCATTCTGGCTACCCTAGTCACTTTCATTTTATTCTCATGTTTAAATATGCCACATATATCATACAACATGGATTTATTCATTATAATTTTTAATCCATTTTAAAATAGTGTAAAATAAATAACATTTATTCCCCAGTTAGTAAGTATAATTTCATAAATGTTAACAACAATAATAGGAAATTGGTACAGGTATTCACTACACTATTGTTTGGGATAGAAAATCGTGGTGAAATTTCAGTATCATAATGGGGGTGTATGAATGTTCATGGGAGGATTGATTATAGTGAATGGGATATCTAAAAAATTATAAATAAAATTTAAATTAATGGGTATATATAAGAACATATCCCTGCATTAGGAAATTATGATAAATGACATAAGATAAATAAGATACTTGAATAAAGAGGGGAAGGAGAGGATCCCTTACCTTGAGAGTGTGACTCTAAATGCATTGGTGGAGCTTCATGAGAGTTTTTGGGCACCTTAGAAAGACTATAGGTAATATATTAAAGATTAAATAAATTCTAAAAGGATTTTTTGTGAAGATAAATGGGATATTGGGTTGGTTTATATAAGAAATGAATGGTTAATTCTTTATCAATTCTCAAACATAGGTTTTAAACTCTGTATAATAAAGTAATGAATCCAACAAACCATCCCATGGTTTTTCCCATGGTTTCATCCAAAAGAGATTGTTTTTAATTATTTTTTTAGGATAAGGGGAAAATTTATTAAAATAATACTCTTGTTTATGTGGATGTGATGCATGTCCTTAAAGAATTGATTTTAAAACCTTAAAATATATTTTAGGTTTTGGAGGATTCATAAAAACAGTATAAAATTAATCAAATAAAATAAAAATTAACTTATTTTAAATTTTAAAAATATATTTGGTCATGTTTAGCTTTTATATTATTCATTATATAATTTTTGGTTCATTATAATGTCATAATAGACACCTTATATTTATATCATATTTAAATTTTACCTGAAAATTCCACTATCTTAAAAAATTATGAAATTTTCAGAACTGGATAATTTTGATATTGTTAATCTAAAACTAAAATTTATTTTATTCAAATAATTTTTTAAATAAATGAATTTTCACTTTTAAAATAATAATTAACATGTATTGAAACATTTTGGGGTTTTTTATAATAAAATTTTTTGAACCCTTATAAAAAATATTTCACATCAAAAAAATTATATGGTCATATATATTTAATAAACACTATTTAATAATAATATTTTATTAATATTTTATTTATTTAATAAATACATTAATTCATCAAAAAAAATATGTTAAATTTAATTTAATTAAAAATACAATCAAAATCATTTATAAAGTAACAATAAAATGAAAATATATTCATTATAATATACATTTTAAATATTCATATTATTACTGTATTGGTACATAGCCCATTGTTACACAAGAAAATGCCTTAAGGGTAAGGTGTGTGATGGTGATACATTAATGGTTGGGTTCATCATACATGGTTTTGTTTGTGATCTCGATGATCTTGAACTTCTCCCATAAACAGTTTATCTCATGATTAAGTTATTGGATCTCAGCTTGCTCTTGGTCAAGGGAAATGACCATAGATGTTATATTCCACATAAATCTGGTAAATAGGCTTCATAGGGTGTGATAATACCAGTTTAGTCCATTTCTTCCTTTTTTTATGTCAATTGTATTTATCAAAACCCTATATTTATAATAACCATAAGATCATTGTTCAAAAGTTATATTATCAATAGTAAATATGCTTAATGGTTTTTTAAATATGATGGGATATATTGAAACCAAATAATTTCAGGTGTTTAATATAACCAAAATACATAGTAAGACATTTTATTCAATTATAAATGGAATTATATTTATAACAGTTTGGGTAGTTACACTTTATTTGAGGAATTCGACATTATCCATGTCAGGTAACTTTTAATGTAACGCCTCAACCCCAATTACCCAGAGTCAGTGCATTATTACGTATCATTGGAATGATCATAATAAAAGATCAAGTCTCGAAATACCGATGAGTTTAGTATCCTTGTAATAACTAGATACATTTATAATGTTTACATTACATCATAATGTAAAAACTACAACAATATAGTCTCCATAGTCCACACTCTTATCCCCTCATACTATCCCTGTAGGTCATTCATAAATTATTTCTTCACATCCTGGTAAAAATAAAACATAGAAAAGTGGTGAGCTCAAATTCCCAGTAAGGATAACAATATAGAGGAAACATTCATTAATAATAATAAACATTTACGGCAATGTATAACTAAAACAAAAGACTTTTAAACATGAACTTCAACATAGTATGGAAAAAATAAAATGAAATAATGCCATTTACTTATTCACATTGATATTCTACTAATCGAATATTCACATGAAATTTCAATAACCACTTTCATAATGATGGAATGCATAATGCCAAACTAGCATAACCACATAGCGAAGGCCTCGTGCTAAGACTAAAAATAAGATTTTTTCAAGGCCTTGTTCCAAGACACTAGTTTGACTCATGAGACCTACCGATGCATCAAGGAGCTATAGCGGGCTCCACCCACCACATACTAAGTCCCATGCATTCCTCATATGAAAAGTTTTAAACATCACATAAAAATTCATATTAAAACTATCATACGAAATGTCAATACTTTATCCACAAACCATGAATGGTATAAAGATAGCACATCCATATTCAAACATAACTCATTCGATACAATATGGAAGATTGTATTGTATCATATTAACCTCAATCAAGAATGATGAAGAATATTGACATAGATGAAAATAATCATCAAAACAATTAGAGTGAAATATCCCCCTTTTTCTTGAAATCATTTAAAAGTCACACTATTTGTCAAGAATCCATTTAAAATATATTTTAGAATCAAAGTGTCCCATACAACTTTGAAACTATTAAAAATAGTTTTAATTTTAAAACATTAATTTCCATATAAATAAATCCTTAAAACGATTTTTAAAAAATGTACATTAATGAGCAAGATTTAGAAGAATAAATATTCATAACATTAAAAAATGATACTTTAGTTAGAGTTTCTAACCAAAGGAGAGACACTTGAATACAAATAATTGAGGTAATCAAAAACTTTTTAATATCATGAGAATAAAGGGATTCATGATATACTATGTCAAAGTACATTATATACACCATATAAAAGTGATTTGGTGTATAACAACAAAGAAGACTTAATGGAATGTATATTGAGATGAATTCTCTTATAAAGTCCATATCCTTTGGTCAAGGATAAATCAACGACATAATTATGTGTGAAAAATATAAATACACTCAATATGATTTGATATTTAGTGTAAATCAATCAGATTTCATTCACACATATTCTTGTAAAAACAACACCAATGAATTGGATATTTAACTCAACAAATGGAGATTGAGTTAAAATTACTCTTATCAAGTTCATACTGATGACTTGAGAATTTATCAATGGAGAGATTATGTGTATAAAAATTATATCCACATAAAGGGGAGTGGAAATTATGACAAAATCAAATGAATAGTGATTCTATACATAATCTTGGAGAAAAATAATCAATGAAGTATGCGTAAAGCCGAATGAGTGGAATTTGAAATTTCAAATTCCCTTATTGATTTGGTAACATAAAAAAACACCCATGAAAGAAGGATCATACAAGGATGAGGTAAATATACATGAATTAATGTATATTACATAATTAATACAAACATGGGCAGCAAACACATCACATGTAATAAATAAGTGGTGAACAATGGAATTATCACGGAATTAAAAGTGAGATAAAAAACCCCTTAAATTGTAATTTTTTCCTGGTCGAGGGTAGCTTAACCTACTTTATAATGGTGAAATAATTGTTGTTTAATTAAAAAATCAGCATATTCATTAATATGATATCATATATGATCTTTTAACATTGATTTGTTAATAATATCTTAGAATTATTGTCGTTTCGGGTGTTAACAGGTTCATTTTCCTTTATATTCTTTGTTATTTGAGTCATTTTTGTTATTAATGGGATTTATATTATTCATATCCAGAATGATATCAAATATTTAAAAATTATTTTTAATAATTAAATGAGAATTAGACTTGAATGGATACGATGGAAAATGAATCCCATCGCGTTCGTGGAGACGGTAGTCCGTACGTACGCACGAGCGACAATATAATTATTTCGATGTTAAAATAATATTCAATTTGATTGTATATCATATATACAGAATCATTGTTGTGTTATATTTATTATTTACATGAATTAAAAATCATTATTATACCCATTCAAATAATAATGTTTTAAATAACAATTACACCACGACATGGAGACGGTAAGTCGTACGTACGCACCTATGGTGACATGTCATTCAAAGGATGGATAGAATACTGAAATATGGTTGTAACATGTTTATAATAACATAAAATTATATATAATATACTGGATTTGTTATTTTAGAATGGTAATAACAAAGAAAGAAGAAGTGGAAGATGAAAGGAACTTGAAAAAGGGTGGTGAAATCATTACCTCTTCTTCGGGTTCTTCCTATTGATTTGATCAAAAGGGCTCCTTGGGTTGGGTTTCTGACTAAAGGAAGGCCTATAGGATGAAGTTATTGAAGTTGAGAGAGTATTTGGGCAGTGGTTGGCCGAACCTAAAGGCTTTGAACGTGTGAATTAATGAGAAGGGGGAGTTCCCTTTGATAAGAGGGGTGAGAGGCACCTTTAGAAAAGCTAGAAATATTATTTTATAATAAATTCATATTCAGTTTATAATGGCTCAAAAGTGGAATATTTAAAGGTTAAGGTGGGTATAGGTCGAAAAGCACTCAAGAAATATGATTTAGATAGGTTTGGGTTACTATAGTAACGTTATCATTAAGTATTAACTCTTAGTTAATTTGTTTCGCTTTTACAATGTCTCTTAGTATTTTTATATTATATGGTTAATAAACATACTATATACATCCAAGAGACCCCTATGTGGTCCATTAATGATACACATATCTTGATATAAGTCTCTTGTATGAAACGTATTTTTTTAGGAATTTAGTATCAATTAATAATATAATATATTTTTTACAAACTCTTTTATGTCAATTTTGACACTATTCAATAATTGATTTTTTAAAAACTCATAACAGAATGATTAATTCGAAAAAAGTTAATTAAATCAATCCTAACATGTCATATTAACCTATAATATTTATGGTATTTATATAAAGTCTCAAATTACATTTATTTGGGTATTTATAATTTCAATTATTATAATTTTTCATTAATGTGGTAATTACTGCATCACCATTGTGTCATAAATAAATTAAATTATTTAATGTATAAAAACTATAAATAAAAAAACCATTATGTATGAAATCTTTGTATCTTTCTAATTAATATTTATATTCTAAAATCCAAAATATATAACCCTATTTAAAAAATGTTTTTCTAAAAGATAGATTCTTATGTCATTTTTGTATTTATTTAAACTTAATTAATATAAAGTGTCATTATCACTTACAAGTGGCTCCATGGGGTCCAAAAATCGGCCCAAAGATGCACATGGTCGGACATGTATCAACCAATAAGGTTAGGGAATTTTTTAGTGTAATTATTGATTATTATAATATTATTTTTTACACTTATTTATCGGATTGACCCTTTAACCATGGTAAATAAAATATTTACCGAAATAATTATTCAAAATGTCTAAAAATAAAAGTTACCTATTTACACAATTTGAACATCCTGATTCAAAATATGGAATCCATTTTTACAAATTCCAAACACTGAAGTGGCAGAAAATAATTTAAAATTAATTCCCATTGTCAAAAAAAGCGTGTTTTTAAGATATAATAACTATCAAAGTATTGACACTTTTTTATGTCCGGTTTAATTGTAAAATTATGTCCAATGACCAACATTGTATTAAATGGTAAAAATATATTCTAAATTTACTTTAAAACCACTCAAATTCATAATTTATCAATGTAAATTATTTTGATTAAAAAAGACGTTTTTAATTAAAATTTAGTAATTTTCACAATTCATCAAAATATGAATGTTATCCGAAAAGTACCAAAATTTCACCCTAGGATAATTTCAATATTCCGAATCCAAAAATGAAGTCCATTTTGAGAGATAGAATTTATAAAATTCCAAAAAAGTGGATATTACTATTCATAATGGCTACGTTGATTGGTCGAGGTGTGTTAGAACTCGAAGTTGCGTACGACACACGATATTGTATTAATCAAAGCGAAGCATTCCGTGGAAGCTTGGGGTGTTACGTTCTCCCCTCCTTCAATAAATTGTGTCCTCACAATTTTTAAAATTGGGCATTGGAATATTACGGAAAGTCCCACATCAGAGAAATATTCAATAAAACTATCACTTTAAAAGAAAGAAAGAGAAGTACAAAGGTCACATGAGATAACCTATACTAGGATTCCATGTAGAAAAACATGGATATGGATGATAAAATAAGTGTCAAGTTCTGATGGAGATGGATAGAAAACATAATTAGGAGAAAGTTAACAATAAGAAAACCATAAACTTGTGATGAGACAAACGGTCATTAGTTTCCCAGTAGGAAAAGTAAATGGACAACATTTTTATAAATTTATTTAAGATACGTTACACAAAGACGAATAATTCAATTCTGAGATTGGCTAAGAACATAAAGAGATATAATTTTATTTGGTAGAGTTCCATTCTTTAATAAATTCCTAATACTAACTCATTTTTAAACGATGAGTATTTAAGAAGACTTGGTCACACTGGAAGAGATAGAATAAACTTCTTATAGAATCACATTATCCACGAAGGATAAACTATATATTTACCTTGTCTTTAGAGATTAATGAAAACCAAAGTTGTTACTATAAGATCTGATGATCCCGCAAAAGGATATTCCATTAGAGAAAGAAACACTAATCTTAATGTCTAAAATTAAACCATCAATAACCCAAAGTTAAATAAATACCATTAAATAATGAATTATCCTTAAAATCCTTCAATATAATCCAAACTAATATTGAAACCCAAAACCTATAATAATGTAGTCTTCCACGTTAAATGGTATCTCAAAATGACATCAATTACTATTAAAGTCACATTCTTAAATGTAATTAACCTAATCACATATTCTCTGTTATAGGTCAATCATTTCAATAAATAACCCAAATCACTATAAAACCACAATAAACACATAGATAAAAATCCACCATTACTCCTCAAATGAAATCCCATAGTGTTCTATTTTCCTTGGGCATATAGTGTCCCCAACAAAGTGAACAACTTGCAAAAGAAAATTTATCACTTAATCACCAAATCATTTTCCTATACTAAGGGTATTCACTTGATAACAAATAAGATCCCAAATAAAATTATTCTTTATCAATAAAATCATTTAACTAAAAATAATAGTCACATTAACAAGGGACTTCACATAGTCAAGTGGTAGGAGATAAATCTCAATCGCACTTGGGTTGTGGGTTCGATTCCCACATCTTTGTCTGACACGATGGGTTGTCACACGGTCTGAGTGTTTTCCTTTTTTAAAAACTATATTTTACAACATTACCAAAATGAGATAAATTCCTCAAAATAACCATAACATAATTTAACCACAAATTTTATCTCATACCAATCATTTTCATCCCAAATTATAATAACTTGTAATTGCCTCAATCCCAATGATAATATAAAACCAAATGGTTATTTACAACTATATCCACAAGGGAAAATATAATTATTCATAAAATATCATTCTCACATGGAAAACTGTAGGGTTACAAATACAATAGAAAATAATTCCAAAGAAACCCGTCAACAAGGAGCACTAATACTTTTTAAAAATTTCTCCAACCATTTATTTCCACATAACTTCTTCTATGACCGAGAAAATATCTTATTGAATAGGGCATTCACTCGGGAAATGGCCGGGTCGCCTACATTTACAGAAAATGACTGTAAATGGATTCTTGGGACCATTTTTATCTTCTTCCATAGTACTCTTCATTTTTCTTCGGCAATTCTTCACTTTATGTCCTTCCTTCCCGCACGTAATCATTTCTTTGTCCCATTGAGACACTTTCCTGGGTGTCTCCTTCCATATTTCCAGCATGATGGAAATTGAGGATTCCTTTCTCCATGGTCTCCACTGCTAGAGCTCTTATTATTCATCACCTTTCTCTTCTTTGTTGAGTCCAGGAATTTGTTAATATATATATAGTTAATCATATTTTTGGAAAATTGATTTGGCATGAAGACAATATCTTTTACGCCTATCAACATTCCATTTTATTGATCATTTCCACCACCGTTCCCACCTTGTACATCATTCTCAAATTCACTATGACTTCCTGGGAATCCATCCATTGACTAAAACCAGAAAGCATTGTGTGAGTAACAGTAGTCATGAAATCATTTAGAGAATATCATGTAACCATATTCTCAATTTGTAACACATTAGGATTAACCAAGGTCATTTACTCTCATCTTATATATAATAATTCAAATCCATTTGTAAAGAAAACGTAAATTATACTAAGCATATCCCCCAGGAGTGTCGTTACCAAGAGTGCAGTATGGCCTGTTGTCGTGCACCAGTTCCCATTCGAGTCTAGCTCAAAGCGGTGTTTTCGGGTTTTACCCCTAGGTACATCTGTGCCAGAGCCGCCTCTACCTGCTCGTATCCAGACAGGGATGTATTGCTCGGAAAACTCACAAAATCTTTACAATACCAAAATTGTAAGAAGTTCTTCAATACTAATCCTCAAAGTCCATCTTAGGTCTATGTGCTCTAATCAGATTTTATCTAAATCTAGCTTCAAGGGTTTATACTAAACTTCCTATGATACCAACTATAATGCCCTGACCCCAGTTACCCAGAGTCGGTGCATTATTATGTATCATTGGCATGATCACAAGAAAGATCAAGTCTCCAATGACCGATGAGTTTAGTAGCCTTGGAATAACTAGATAAATTTATAAAGTTTACATTACATCATAATGTGAAAACAACAACAATATAGTCTCCATAGTCCACACTCTTATCCCCTCATACTATCCCAGCAGGTCATTCATAAATTACTTCTTCACATCCTGGGAAAAATAAAACATAGAAAAGGGGTGAGCTCAAATGCCCTGTAAGGATAACAATATAGCGGAAACTTTCATTAATAAGAATAAACATTTAAGGCAATGTATAACTAAAAAATGCCTTTTAAACTTGAACTTCAACATAGTATGGCAAAAATAATATGAAATAATTCCATTTACTTATTCACATGGATATTATACTAATCTAATATTCACATGCAATATCAATAACCACTTTCATAATGATGGAATTCATAATGCTAGACTATCATAACCACATATCCAAGGCCTCGTGCCAAGACTAAAAATAAGATTTTGTTATGGCCTTGTGCCAAGACACTAGTTTGTCTCCTGAAACCTACTGATGCATCGAGGTGATATACCGGGCTCCACCCGTCACATACTAAGTCCAATGCGTTCCTCATATGAAATTTTTTAAAAATAACATAAACATTCGTATTAAAACTAGCATACGAAATGTCAATACTTTACCCACAAACCATAAATGGTATAAATATAGCACATCCATAGTCAATAATATCTCATTCGATACAATATGGAAGATTTTATTGTATCATATTAACCTCAATCGAGAATGATGAAGGATATTGACATAGATGAAAATAATCATCAAAACAATTAGAGTGAAATATCCCCCTTTTTCTTGAAATCATTTAAAAGTCACACTATTTGTCAAGAATCCATTTAAAATAGATTTGAGAATCAAAGTGTCCAATAGCACATTGAAACTATTAAAAGGATTTTTAATTTTAAAACTTTAATGTCCATATAAATAAATCCTTAAAACCATTTTTAAAACATGGACATTAATGAGAAATATTTAGAAGAATAAATCTTCAAAACATTTAAAAATGATACTTTAGTTAGAGTTTCTAACCAAAGGAGAGACACTTGAATACAAATAATTGAGGTAATCAAAGACTTTTTAATATCATGAGAATAAAGAGATTCATGATATACTATGTCAAAGTACATTATATACACCATATAAAAGTGATTTTGTGTATAACAATAAAGAAGTCTCAATGGAATGTAAATTGAGATGAATTATCTTATAAGACCATATCCTTTGGTTAATGATAAATCAACAACATAATTATTTGTTACAAATATTAATACACTCAATATGATTGGATATTTATTCTAAATCAATCAGATGACATTCACACATATTCTTGTAAAAACAACACCAATGAATTGGATATTTAACTCAACAAATGGAGATTGAGTTAAAATTACTCTTATCAAGTTCATACCGATGACTTGAGAATTTATCAATGGAGTGATTATGTGTATAAAAATTATATCCACGGAAAGGGGAGTTGAAATTATGACATAATCAAATTAATTGTGATTCTACACATAATCTTGGAGTAAATTAATCAATGAAGTATGAGTAAATCCGAATGAGTGGAAATTGAAATTTCAAATTCCCTTATTGATTTGGTAACATACAAAACATACAACCATGAAAGAAGGATCATACAATTATGATGTATGTATACATGATTTAAATTATGTTACACAATGAATACTAACATGGGCAGTACACACACCACATGTAATAAATAAGTGGTGAACAATGAAATTCTCACGGAATTAAAAGTGAGATAAGAAACCCCTTACTTTGTACTTATTCCTTCGTAGAGGGTAGTTTAACCTCCTGTATAATGGTGAAATAATTTTCATTGAATTAAAAAAGAGTCATATGCATTAATATGATATCATATACGATCTTTTAACATTGATTTGTTAATAATATCTTAGAATTATTGTCGTTTTGGGTATTAACGGGTTCATTTTCATTTATATTCTTTCTTATTTGAGTCATATTTGTTATTAATGGGATGTATATTATTCACATACAGAATGATATCAAATCATTAAAAATTATTTTTAATCATTAAATGAGAATTAGTCTTGAATGGATATGATGGAGAATGAATCTCATCTCCTTCGTGGAGACGGTAGTTCGTACATACTCACGAGCGAAAATATCATTATTTTGATTTAAATAATATTTAATTTGATTGTATATAATATATACAGAATCATTATTATGTTATATTTATTATTTACATGAATTACACATCATTATTATACCCATCCAAATAATAATGATTTGAATAACAATTACACCACGACGTGGAGACGGTAAGCCGTACGTATGCATGTATGGTGACATGTCATTCAAAGGATGGATAGAATACTAAAATATGGTTTTACCATGTTTATAATAACATCAATGTATATATAACATACTGGAGTTATTATTTTTGAATGGTAATAACAAAGAAAGAAGAAGTGGAAGAAGAAAGGAACTTGAAAAAGGGTGGTGAAATCATTACCTCTTCTTCAGGTTCTTCCTTTTGATTTGATCAAAAGGGATCCTTAGGTTGGCTTTCTGACTAAAGGAAGGCCTATAAAATTAATTGAAGGATGTTTAGAGAGTATTTGGTCAGGGTTTGGCCGAACCAAAAGGCTTTGCAGGTGTGAATTAATGAGAAGGGGGGGGGTGCCTTTTTATAAGAGGGGTGAGGGGCACCTTTGGAAAAGCTAGAAATATTATTTTATAATAAATTCATATTCTGTTTATAATGGCCCCAAAGTGTTTTATTTAAAGATTATGGTGGGTATAGGTAGAAAACCACTCAAACAATAGGATTTAGACAGGTTTGGGTTGCTATATTAACCTTATCTTTAAGTATTAACTCTTAGTTAATTAGTTTCACTTTTACAATGTCTCTTAGTATTTTTATATTATATGGTTAATGAACATACTATATACATCCAAGAAACCCCCATGTCTTCCATTAATGATACAAAAATCTTGATATAAATCGTTTGGCCGAACCTTATATTTTTAGGAATTTAATATCAATTAATAATATAATATTTGTTTTAAAAACTCTTTTTTGTCAATTTTAACACTATTCAATAATTGATTTTTTCAGAACTCATAACAGAATTATTACTTCGAAAAAAGTTAATTAAATCAATCTTAACATTTCACATTAACCTAGAAAATTATTTTTATTTATATAAAGTCTCAAATTACATTTATTTGGGTATTTATAATATCAATTATTGTACTTTTTCGTTAATGTGGTAATTACTGGATCACCATTGTGTCATAAATAAATTAAATTATTTAATGTATTAAAAAATACCATTATATAGGAAATCGTTTTAGATTTCTAATGAATTTTTATAATCGAAAATACAACATATATAAGCCTATGTAAAAAATGTTTTTCTAAAAGATATATGCTTATGTCATTTTTGTATTTATTTTAACTTAATTAATATAAAGTGTCATTATACCTTACAAGTGGCTCCATGGGGTCCAAAAATCGACCCAAATATGCCCATGGTCGGACATGTATCAACCAATAAGGTTAGGACACGTTTTAGGGTAATTTTTTATTATTATAATATTATTTTTAACCCTTATTTACTAGATTTACCCTTTAACCATGGTAAATAAAATATTTACCGAAATAATTATTCAAAATGTCTAAAAATAAAAGTTACGTATTTACACAATTTGAACATCCTGATTCCAAATATGGAATCCATTTTTCCAAATTCCAAACACAGAAGTTGCAGAAATTAATTTAAAATTAATTCCCGCTGTCAAAACAAAAAGCGTGTTTTTATGATATAATAACTATCAAAAGATTGACACTTTTTTATGTCCGGTTTAATTGTAAAATTATGTCCAATGACCAAAATTGTATTAAATTGTAAAAATATATTCTAAATTTACTTTAAACCCACTCAAATACACAATTTATCAATATTAATTATTTTTATTAAAAAAGTTGTTTTTAATTAAAATTTAGTAATTTTCACTATACATCAAAATATGAATGTTATCTGAAAAGTACCAAAATTTCACCTTAGGCTAATTTCGATATTCCAAATCCGAAAATGAAGTCCATTTTGAGAGATAGAATTTATAAAATTCCAAAAAAGTGGATATTACTATTCATAACGGCTACTTTGATTGGTCGAGGTGTGTTAGAACTCGAAGTTGCCTACAACACACGCTATTGTATTAATAAAAGAGAAGCGTACCGTGGAATCTTGGGGTGTTAAATTTTATCATCACATAAGGCTTCATAATCTCTTCAACTGAGTAATCTATAACTCTTCATAAAAGGTAATAATATTAGGTAAATCACTTAAGGATAGGGTAGATAGATTATATTCTTGTCAAATTTGTTTCTTATTCTTATCTGATAAGGATTATCATACGAATCACATGAGAAGATATCATAGGTTGGACACCTGAGTATGGGAAGATGAAATTATATGATAATAAAAAATGCTTATAGTCCCATCACCTAAGATTCAAAAGGCCTGTCATCTAGGGATGGGTTTTTATTTAATTAAGAGCGGCCATATTTTTAATGTTGATCAAGATATTTTCACAGATTTGGATTATAAGGTAGAGGGTCCCATATACACTTGTCATGTATTGGCTAAAGTCACAAACCAACCTTGATACTCTAGTACCCTGATAATCGAGCCAAAACTGATATATCCCAAAGTTCTTTCTCGGTCACCATGGGGTGGCGACTGGAACCTGGAACAATACTAGATAAAAGAGGTAAGGATTTTTCCATAAAAAATAGAACAATATAAATATACATATCAGTATGCTCAAAACTCTTTGAGGTGATAGTACCATAAACCAAATAGATATATCAAAGACCCTAAAACATACATTATAAAAGTACCATAAAAATATACAAGATAATCCCAACATCCCAAATGACACGTCACTCCAAACCCTAAGGGATCCCCAAAACCACCACCTCCAAGAGGAGATTTCCTTTTACTCGGGCCTGGAAGGAGAAAATCTAAAAAATCCAAAAGAAAAATAATGGTTTTTTACTAAAACTCCATGTAGGGTCTAACCAAGTGATCTATAGTAATATTACTTAATAAAAATAAACCAAATCATTCTTTAATTTTAAATAAAATAGGAATGGGTGTACAATTTCATATTTAAAACAAAACATGTTTTTCATTTCAAATTATGGAAACATTTCAAACAATGTGTTAAGTTAAAATTTTATATATAATATATTATATGAATTACTAGTCATGAGAAAATAAGTTTCAAAACCATTGTAATATATATCAAAAAAATCATAATATCACTATGGTTATCTTCCCAATGGTATAATAGTTTCTAGTTATAGGTTCCTCACACATCTTATATCAGTGATCACGACTATTGTGTGTAAACATGTCCCTTTAGATCATTCTGAATAAGACCCATAAAAATCAATAAAGGATAAGATATTCCGAACTATGTTTTTATAGAGTTTTGATCATTAATAAATTTCCATGTAATTACCATGATAGTGTAATTTTTTAAAATAACCCACTAACTACCCAGACTCTCATGTTCTCAATCAATAAATCAACAATGGGAAGATTAATTCAAATTAGTTTAAAATATAATTTCCCCATTTTCATTTACAATATGTGAATTTCATTTCAAATCTAAAAAAATTGGGTTTTCATAATTTTGTGAAATTTAATTCTAAAACTAGTCATAGATTTATATCATTTCAATTTAAGATATTTTTTTAAAATTAATTCAAAAATATTTTCAAAATTTCTATCAATTTCAAACATTCCCCAATCCCCAATTCCATTGTAATTGGGATTTTTCCCAAAAATCCATATCATATCAATTTCATCCAAATTTTTACCTAATAGTTTTGTCACAAATAAATTGAAATTATTTCAAAATAATGATAAATTCATAGTCTAATCAATTGGGAAATCTTAGAATAAACCACCTTCCTTTCTCATGGAACACAACGCCAACAACGGGACACAAAAATGAAGATAAAATGATCATAAGATTTTGTAAAAACCCTAGAATAGATATTCAACCACATGGATTTTAGATCCATCAATCCCAATTTGATTGATCAAACTCTCATGAGGAGTGAGAGAGATATGAAAGAGACATTGAGACTAATACCTGGGGAGATAAACCACAACCAATAAGATAATCAATCACCAAAAAAATATTAGGGGGAATTTAGATCATAAAAAATTCCCAAAATCACTTAATGGGGATTCGTTCTTCATGTGGAAGTGTTTCTGGTCAAGTGGAAAGAAATCATCCACATAGTACATTTAAAATTTCTTACCTTGATACTTAAATGGTGTGTAACCTTGATTTATGTCGTGTAAATTCTCAGATTCCATATATACTCAAAAAGGAGTCACCTTTAATTAAAATTTAATTTTTCGTATTTACATGGAATTCAAACCATGCACAGTATATAACGTTACACATTATGTACCCATTTTATAGCATATGTCATGAGATCATTACAATTCATGTAATTGCCTTACATGGTGAGTAAATCCCCAAAAAACTAAAAAATTATTGAATTTGTTCTTTAAATTCAACCAAATCCATAACTCCACAATTAGTGGTATCCTCCTAATTCCTTCATATCATCACCCATCCAACTAAATAGGAAAACTAAAACAAATTTTAAAACATACATGATAGAAAGGTAATGGGGTGTTACAGGCTCCCCAGCATAAAAAATTTATGTCCCCAGTAATCCTATCAAGAAGATTCCATATAAAAATAGTGAGTACATTACTCTCTCATCAATGACTCATAATCCCATGTCTAATGACCATTAGAATAATTCTTTTATAGCACATAGAACAAATATATCTTTCTCCCAAAAAGTAACTTGGTCACTAAATCAACTATCCTTACTAGATGATCATGCATTAATAAATTTGTCTCAACATCAAGATCACTCCATCACAAAACATGGGATGGATCGTAATGATATTTTTGCATCATTGATACATGGAACATGTTATGTATTGATGTAAACATTGGTAGAAGTGATAGATGTTAATCCACTCTCTTTTCTTACTCAACAACATCAATAGGTCCCACAAAACAATGACCAAGCCTCCCTTGAATCACAATCCATCGATAACACAAATTTTTTAAAACATTCAATAACAACTAATCATTAACTAAAAATTCCAATAGTCTGTTATAATAATCATCATAAATTTAAACCAAATCTAGACCATAAATGTCCTCTGATGAATCAATTGAATATTTGTTGTTGTCTCTTGAACCAATAGTGGTCTAACTAGGGAACTTTCACCAATACATGACCAAAAAAAGGATATTTACACATCTTTCCATACAAGGACTCAAAATAATCCATTCAAATCATGGAAAATTAACTATTTTTGTATGAAAAAAAACTAGTCCCATACGGTCATCCCAAGCTATACCAAAATCGAGGATTCAGGCATGACGTATATCCTCAGTAATTTTTATAGCCCTCTCTGACTTGCTATCCATCTACCGATGGTATGCCATACTCAAAAAAATTGAGATCTCAGTGCCACTTGAAGGCCTCTCCAAAAGAGATAATTAAAATAAGTATCCCTATCAAATATTATAGAAGATGTATATCCATACAAATTGACAATATATCCCCTATTGATATTTTCCAGTTCCTCATCTTTTGTTGTATCATGATTGGCTATAAATTGAGTTAATTTGGTCAGAATATTGATAATTACCCATTTCTCATTTATTTTCCTCTAGGTATGAGGAAACACAACCAAAAAGTCCATATAAATCCCATCCCACTTGTTCATGACTTATTGGCATGTATACCAGTATGAAACAAATTCATCTATTTCTCATCTAATAATTGGTCACCAAAATCATCATTGTTTGTCATAGAACATCTTTCTAGTTCCTCATTTCACTGCCTACTAGGAATTATAGAAATCACCCATCACATCTTTTCTGAAAATAAAAGATAAAATGAAAAATTTTCAGAAACATAGGATACCCTCTATAAAGAACAACCACACAAAAATGGTCTCCCCACCGTAAATTGATCTTTTAATGCCACTGAATTCATCATTAATATTTTATTCCTAAAGAACCATCTCGAGAAGATTGGAGATCAACTAAACATCAGCCAAGACAACCTTATCCCATGTTTCCAAAACATCAATATGAAACTGTTTAAGAAATATCCATCAAGTTCCACTCTTATGATCATTTTTTCATGATTTGGATAGAATGTTCCCTTCTCAACACATCATTAATAACATTCCACTTCTACAAGGTATTGGACATTTCGAAATAAAAGTATTTCAGGTACAACACCCACCTCCTTTAGTGGACATTCCAATATTTTTTAGATAACATATAACTCAAGATTTTGTGGTAAAAATACATGGTAAAACATTATTTGAAACATTAATTCAGCCAACTCTTAAGTAAATGCATCAAAGCTATATGTTCAAGGTCATTGGTTAGATGATTATTCTTGTTTGTCATAAGATTATGATATCCATAGGAAATGACATGATCACCCTGCATATGAAAACATTCCAAAAATGAACCTTATTCATCATAGAAGACTATATTTCCCTTCCCAACCTATAGAAGTGTCAACACCTACACAAAATAAAAAATATGTTTGAACTCAAAAAAAACACTCTAAAATTTCTCAACCTAAGAAAACTCCACTCCCTTTTCAGTGAGAACGACCCATAGAGAAGAAAATATTGAGAAATAATTTATGAACCAGTGATAATATCCATTCAAACCCAATAATATTTGAATTTAGAAAATATTACATGGTTTAACCCAATATATATCATCTTTGACCTTCTTAGGATCAATTGAAATACCATGTTCTAAGACCACATGTCCTAATAAAATAGCTTCTTGAATACAAAAATTATATTTTGGTATCTTTGGATAAAGTCATTGATTTATCAATAGTTACGAAACGGATCTCAAATGATTCACATAGTCCTCCTCATACTTGTAGTAAACCACAATTTCATTAATAAAAAACACCTTGAATGTATCAAGATTAATATGGAATACCCTTTTAATAAAAACCATAAATATTATTAGACCATTGGATAGAAAAAATGTCATGAAATGATACACATAATTTTCATACCTACTCTGAAAGGTAGTTTTATGAACATCATATACTTTTATCCTCAAATGGTTCTAAACATAGCAAAGATTAATCTTCAAGAACAACTTCACCCATTATAATGGTCGTACCAACTCTAAAAGTTAGTTTTCTAAAAAGCCTATTATTTTATTGTTAGCAAGTGGTAACCATATAGAAGATAAATCTTCAAGAACCACTTCACCCCTTTCAACTGGTCAACTATATCATCAATCCATGGTAATATAAACTTATTATTTACCATAACATGGCTGAGTTTTCAGTAATCACCACATAGGTGAAGTGTTCCATCATATTTCTTAGAAGAGAGAAGAGGCATAACCTAAGGTGACACACTTGGGTGTATAAATACATTCTATAACAAATCATCCAACTATGTCTTCAACTCTTTCATTTTATTTAGTTCCATATGAAATGATGGAATAGATACTAGTTGAGTACCATGCACTAAATATAGAGAATAATCTTCCTCCCTAACCGATAAAAACCATGTAATTTAAAAGAAAAAAATTTGGAAACTCAATGATGAACAACGAGAGATAACCTCTCAAAGATTACCACTCCATATCAAAAGAAAAAAATAATTTTACTTGAACCAACACTAGATAAGAATGTTTAGATATTCTTGACCTTGGGTCCCATTCTCTATGAATATACAGCACACCCCATCAAGTGTAGTAAAGGATCCCCATCAAATATAACAATCATTTTTGGTTTTTTAAAAATTATCTAATCCATCCCAAAAAAGGAAATCATGTGGTTTCATTTGAGTACTATAAAATCTCAAGTAATATCAATTTCTGATAGTTAGACAACACAAACATGACAACAAATACATGTCTCTCTCTTTATTGTGAGGGGTGTAGCAATATCCATAACATAAGATAAAATATTAATAGATGACTTTACAGGTTAACAATATGAGTTGATATAAATGAACGACACACACCAATATCAAATAAAGCAGTTGCTAATGATAAAGATATAATGATGGTACCTCTCACAGTCCTTGGACTAATATCTTCTCCCTCCAGATACTCTTCCACTACATGATGAAGCTTATTTCTAGATGACTCAGGCTAGAACCACATATACCATGAATCATTTAATCTGACCATAGTAATTTTTGGTGTTAATGATTCTAGGCCACTGTGTGGAGAATAATATAGATAAAATAATTTCTAAAAGTGTCCCGAAGGACCACAAAAAATGTATATATTGAATGCCTTAGTGAAAACCCATTTTTAATGCACTGGATTGCTATATTAAAATCAATTAAATGGGCCTCTACCAGGAACTATAGTGGGAATATTAAAACCCTACTATTGATATACACCATGAGAGTCATCACCCTTATTATTCCCTTTATGGGAGTTCACATAACTTCAACTATAATAAAAAGGAACTCCAATGAACCCTAAACTCTCATCCAGATCAAGTTCAGCCATCAACGCCCTACCCATCATGTTTGCATAAGAAGTGATATTCAGTAGGAAAACCTAATAATAAATATCAACTTGAATTCCCATCTCAAACTGTTGAGTCTTTATATTTTCATTTGATACAATATCTATAACACCCGAGACTTTTATGAGAAATATTTTGTTTTTATATAAATTGTCAAAGGAATCTTTCACTACACCCAACACCAGATTGTCTTTCTTCACACACAATCGTGACCTTCCTCGATAGCTTGTGTCGTACACAATACCGAGTTTCACTAAACAACGATATGCTATTAAAATATTATTAAAACTAGCTGTTATGGAGAGTAATACCCACTTTTTGAAATTTTTTAAATTTTATTTTCCAAAATGGACTTCATTTTTGGATTTGGAATATCGAAATTATCATAGGGTGAAATTTTGGTATTTTTCTGAAAACAGTCAATTTGTGATGAATAGTGAAAACAGTAGGTTACTATTTAAAAACCGACTTTTTATTTAAATAATTATTTATTTTATTTAAATTTATTTTAGGTCAAAATTGATACATAATACTTATATAAGTTCAATTAAAATCATTGGAGTCATTTTATAATAATTTTAGATATATAAAAAGTTTATCGAACTTTTCACCATCTTTTACCCACCTCCTAGGAGAATTTCCAAATTCACATAAAACATAATTTTACTACTTCTGTGAGTGGAATTTCGAAAATCCAAGAGATACGGTAAATATCAAGGACTAAAATGTGGTTCAATGAGATGAAAATAACTTTTTTGGAATAGTATCTTTTTACTTTTTTACCACGGTTAAAAGTAAATAGGGTAATTGAGGGTGAAAATGATATTATTATTACCCTAACACATATCCCAATTCTATTGGATAAGTTTAATTCGACCAAAAACAACCTTAGGAATAAAATATGACCATTTAGGACCACTTGGATTAGATTAGGACATTTATTATTAATTTATTTAAATAAGGGTTAAAATAGTTAAAATCAAGGTTTAATAACTAAATATTTTTTAATATAGGGTTACACATAAGATAAATTATACTATGAATATTAATTAGAAAGATAAAAATATTTCATACATAATGGTATTTTATTTATAATTTTTATACATTGAATAATTTAATTTATTTATGACACAATGATGATGCATTAATTATCTTATTAATGAATTATTTACATAATTGATGTTATAAATACCCAAATAAATGTAATTTGAGACTTTTTATGAATTAAACTAATTTTATATGTTAATATGACATGTCATTATTGATTTTATTAAATTTTTATAACTAATCTTTCTGTTATGATTTTCACAAAAATCAATTACCAAATGGTGTGAAAATTGACATAAAATAGTTTTTAAAACAAATATTATATTATTAATTGTTATTTTATTCCTAAAAATATAAGGCTCGGCCAAATAACTTAGATAAGGTTATATATATTAATAATAAACAACTTGGGGTTCGATTGGCTTGTTATATTAAGTTTATTAACCTTATAGTGTAAGCAAACAAGATGACATGGTAAAAGTAAAATTATTTAACTTAAAGTTAAATCTAAATGATAAGGTTAAAATAGAACCCTAAACTTGTCTAAATTCTATTGGATTAGAGTATTTCGACCCATCCCCACCTTATCTTCTAAATAAATCAATTTGGAGCTATTAAAAATCGAATATGACCTTATAATAAAATAATATTTTTAGTTTTTCCAAAGGTGCCCCTCTCC
Source organism: Viscum album (assembly GCA_963277665.1). Classification (NCBI taxonomy): domain Eukaryota; kingdom Viridiplantae; phylum Streptophyta; class Magnoliopsida; order Santalales; family Viscaceae; genus Viscum; species Viscum album. The sequence goes on along the minus strand of OY728153.1, from coordinate 656,662,332 downwards.
TCCCTTATAAAAGGGAACATCCTCCCACTCTTCCTCACACCACATTGAGCCTTCAAGATCGTCCAACCCCTTCCGAATTCACTTCTCCACTTACCTAGAAACATCCGAGAGGTCCTGGTCATCTTCAAAGACCAGTTTTAGTGCCCTAAGAGGTGGTATCAAAGAGGCGTTTCAAAGAAGAGGTAATGTTCGTTACCGATTCTTTCAACTTTATTTATTCTTCCACTTCTTCTTCTTTAGTTGTTTCATTATGAAGTATAAAATAAGTATGAATCATATACTGATATGTTATTATAAGTATGAAACAACCCTATTGCACCATCTATCCATGCTACGGAAAACGAAATCACCGAGCGTGCATACGTACGGAATACCTTCTCCATGTCGTGGTGTAATCTATTTTCCACCACCACCTTAATTGGATGGAAATAACGATGTAAATAATAACTATATATGACTATTGTAAAGTGATATTGGTTCTAAAAGTGTATACATACACTCCAATACAATTCCACGGTCATGAGAATGATATCATCGGTCGTGCGTACATACGGAATAGCGTGTCCACAATGTGATGTGAGTCGTTCTACATGATTTTCATTGAATAATTATTACATAAATGAATTGAGTTAATTAATATGATATGTATTACACTAATAGGATTCTGTAAATGAGGAATCTATAACCTGGAAAGAAGAATAAGAATTTATTCAACAAAACACGCATAATAACAAAAAAGCAATAAACACCCGAATAACAACTAACAATGAAATATTACTAATAAGAAGCTAATAATATGACCATATATGATATCATAAAAATAAGTATGATTCTGGAATAAGTCAATGACATTATTTAAATCATTATACAGGATGTTCGGACACTTACGAAGCAAATCAGACCTATGGTATGGGAAAATATCACAATCTCATTTTTATCCGAGATTGTTTATACTTTGGTATTTACTGGGGTGTATTTTATCATCCACATCCATGTTTCCTCGATATGTAATATTATTTCCATACACCTAAAATTTTTTAATTCCAATTTTACCCTTAGGTGAGTTTTTAGTAAAAGATATGAAAGGAATCTTTTTTCATTTTTCATACGAGGTACTTTTTGACTTTTCCATCCAAAGTATGGGAGGAATGTTTTTTTTAACTTATACCGCATGAATGGATTTTTAGAACATTATTTCCATTAAGCTTCCTTTAAAAGTTTTCAAGTTTATTTTTAATCATCGTCTTTTACTTAAAATTATATGACATGTTAAGAAAAGAAATTGTTTTTGAAGTAGAATGGATATTTTCCTCAAGAATGGAGTTCAAGTGTTTTATGAAAATTATATTCCATCTAAGATAATATAGGGTTATGTTTATATACCTATTTTTACATTGATTTTATTATGTTATGATGGAATTATTTTTATGATATCCTTTATGGATTATGTTATGAAGACATGATGTTTAAGAATCCCATTTTTATTACATGGGTTATGTTATGATGTATGGTTTATGATTTTGTGGCACACATAATAATGGTATCATTATGAGATGGGTGGGACCTATATCTCCCTCCAATTAATTGGGTATAGATTTATATCTCATGAGATAGACATGGCTGAATGGCAGGTTAAACCGGTTCAGTGAAATAGGACTGAAACGGGGAGTGAACTCGGTTTAGAAATGGACTTTGTCCGCCAAGATAGTCTTGGCAATGAGTCCTGACTACTAAGAAATTATTTTCTATGATTATGTGTGTATTCCAAAAAGCTTCATGTTTTAAGTTATGATTATTGGGATTATATTTCACTTCTATGATTTATCCCATGTTATGAAATTATGATCTCTTTTGCAGGTTAAGATTTCCAAAATGTTATGTTCTTATGAATATGATGTGATTAATATTTCTTTTTTTACCCTTACTGAGCATTTGAGCTCACCCTTTTGTGTGTTTTCTTTCCCCTGGTCCAGAATAAGGTTATTAAGTAGGATATGCCAAATGGGACTCTAGATATGATGAAATAAATGGGAGACAAAGTAGATGATTTATGAACTAGTTGTTTAGGTTTCCCAGTTTCTAAAGACATGATACCTTTACGGTCCTTTAATTGTTTTTTTATATGATGTAATAAGTATACTTCAATTTTTAAGTAATAACCATGTATGTAAAGTATGGGTCGTTATAGTTGGTATCAGAGGAAAGGTATAGTCAGCCTTTGAAAACTAGGATGTGAAAGCCTTAGTAAGAACCCTAATGATAAGTCTAGGCATAGAACACAATCTTAGTGTTTTAGAAATGGCCATGAACAACCTATGATAATACCTTAAGTGTGAAATTTTATTCTTGATTATGTGGTTTTCCTATTATAATTAATGTTTCTCACACTAATCTTCTTTGTTTAATCAATGGCTGGAACCTGAAGGAACTGTGTTAATGCAGAATGTGATGGGAAATGCAATGATTGTCCCCCTGAGCTACCAAACGTTATGGGAGCTGGAATGAAAATTCTTGTAGCCATGCTCACACCACTTTCTCACTCTATGAATCATTCAGGACTTCCAAACGAGCAAAGGAGAAACATTATGTTGAATCCTTCATGAGGCAGCGTCCACCTTCATTCAGTGGGTCTACTGATCGATTAGTTGTTGAACAATGGATTAATACCACTGAAAAGATATTTTCAGTTCTTCAATGTTCTGAACATGATAAAATCCTCTTAGCAGTGTATCGTTTGGAAGGAGATACGGATCAATGGTGGAATCGTATCAAGAATACGAGGCAAAGGGATGAAATTGAGTCCATGGAATGAGACGATTTCAAGAACTTGTTTTTCAATAAGTACTTCCCTCTTATTCTTCGTACAAAGATGGAGAAGGATTTTCTTTAACTGAAGCAAAATGATGATGAATCTGTTGGTACCTATGAAGAAAATTTTACAAGACTTTCAAGGTATGCTTCTAGTATTATTATCCAACCTGAGAGTAAGAACGATCGATTCTTTAGTGGCTTAAAACCAAGTCTTCGAAGGGCGTTATCTATAAGAGACTTCCAAATATATGAGGAAATTGTTCGATGTGCTCTAAGGGTTGAGATGGAGGTTGGTGTAACCCATCAGTCACAATGGTTTGATTAGAAGAGGAAAATGGAATTCAAAGGAAAATCTAAAGACCACACTAAAAAGAAGATGAGTTTTCCCTTATGCTCAAAGTGTGGAAAGAAACATGGAGGAAATTGTCTTAAGGGGGAATGAAAATGTTATAAGTGTGGAAAAGAAGGTCATCGGGAAATTGAATGTCGAAATAATGGGAAGAATAAGTCTAATGATGCAAATAAAGGAAGGGATACACAGAATGAACCTACTACACTTCAATGTTTCAAGTGAAAGGAGATGGGGCATTATGCCAATCAATGCTCAAATACAAGGTTTGATGATGATGATCGATGTCAACAAACTCTTAAGGCCAAAGAAAAAGGAAAGTCACATGAAATTACTATCGGCGATGTGGAGTACGACAACGAAGTGGTGAGATGTACACTTACCATCCACTCTAAAGTAGCAAATGTTTTTTTTGATTCTAGATCCACCCACTCTTTTATTTCTAAAGAATTTTCTAAGGGTATCGATGTATTACCTCAACAATTTGATGTTGAGTTAGCTGTGACAAACCCTAATGGCACAACCGTCGCATCAAAAGTTTATAATTCTTCTCTGATTGAAGTTTGTGGGAAAGTGCTTCCTGTAAATCTTGTGATCCTTCCTATAGTGAAATTTGATGTGATTCTTGGCATGGATTTGATTTCATTATATGGAGCTCATATCAATTGAAAAATAAGGGAAGTCACATTTCATATTCTAGATCAATCTATGATCGTCTATCAATGCAAGGATGAATATAACCTTTCAGTGGAAATTTCTTCCATCATATGGGTCTTGATTCCACTAAATAAAGGTTATTTGTCTCAAATGGTTGGAGAGAAACTCGCGATTAATAATATTCCCATTTTACGGGAGTTTGATGATGTCTTTCCCGAGTAATTTCCGGGCCTTCCACCAAATTGTGAAGTAGATTTTTCAATAGAACACGTACCGGGTGCTTTTCCTATTTCAAATACACCTTATAGAATGGCCCTAGTTGAGTTGTAGGAAATGAAGAAGAAACTCCAAGAGAATCTTGATAAGGGATTCATACGCCCAAGTGCGTCACCTTGGGGAGCACCAGTTCTGTTTGTTAAGAAGAAAGATGGATCAATGAGTCTCTGCACTGATTACTGAGAACTTAACAAGATCACTATCAAGAACAAATATCATCTCCCACGCATTGATGACTTATTTGACCAACTACACGGAGCTCAATACTTTTCCAAGATTGATCTTCGTTCAGGGTATCATCAATTAAGGGTCAAAAAGGAGGATATACCAAAGACGGCTTTCCATACAAGGTATGGACACTATGAATTTATAGTGATTCCATTTTCTCTTACTAATTCCCCTGCTATCTTCATGGGTCTAATGAATAGAGTCTTTAGAGACTATCTTGATTATTTTGTGGTAGTCTTTATAGATGATATTCTTGTATATTCAAAGAGCAAGGATGAACATGAAGATTACTTGAGAATTATATTGAAGACCCTGAGAAAGGAGAATCTTTATGCCAAATTTACCAAGTGTGAATTTTGGCTTCAAAATGTTTCATTTTTGGGTCACATAATCTCAAAATAGGGGATATCTATGGATCCAACAAAAACAGAGGTTATCGAAAGATGGTAGAGACCAACAACAGTAACTGAGATCCGAATTTTTCTTTCTTTGGCTGGATATTATCGACGTTTTGTGAAAGATTTTTCAGTATTATCTAATCCACTCACCAGGTTGACTTGAAAAGGAGTTAAGTTTGTGTGGACGGAGGAATGTGAAAATAATTTCAAGTTGTTGAAAAGAAGGTTATCCAGTGCACCTGTACTCACACTTCCTTGTAGTGGAGAAAGGTTTTTGATCTACAGTGATGCATCCAAGAAAGGGTCGGGGTGTGTTCTTATGAAAAATGATATTGTGATATCTTATGCCTCATGTCAGTTGAAAATCCATGAGCAAAATTACCCAACTCACGATTTGGAGTTAGTTGCGGTAAACATTGCATTAATGATTTTAAGGCATTATCTTTATAGATAATGGTGTGATATTTATACTGATCATAAAAGTTTAAACTATATTTTCTCACAAAAGGAGATGAATATGCGCCAAAGAAAATGGTTGGAGATGATTAAGGATTACGACTGCTCAATTCATTACCACCCTGGGAAAGCAAACAAGGTGGAAGATGCATTAAGTCGACAAGACCATGCTAGCTTATCCATGATGAGGATCACAAAAGATCCAATATTTTTGGATTTACAAATGATGGATCTTGGAATTATAATTGAAGGGGAAAATCGTATCTTTGTCAAATAAATGTTCAACCATCTATACATGTGAAGATTAAAGAGTCACAGAAATAAGATGTAGAGTTACAAAAGAATTTGAGAAATGTTCCTGAATTCAACCTTTATTGTGTTGGGATAATAAAGTTTAGGAATCGGGTTTGTGTTCCTCCCATCCCATAATTAATTAAGGATCTAATGGATGAGGCTCATAGTTCTTCATTCTCTATTCATCTTGGAAGCACGAAGATGTATAGGGACCTGAAAGAGTACTTCTGGTGGGATGGCATGAAAAGGGATGTTGTTGAATATGTCTCTCTATGCTTGGTTTGTTACCAAGTTAAAGCTGAGAGACAAAAGTCTAAGGGTATGTTGCAACCATTACCCATACCATAATTGAAATGGGAAAACATCACTATGGACTTTGTCACTGGACTTCCTAAAACATCCAAAGGCAATAATGTTATCTGGTTCATAGTTGATCATCTTACAAAGTCGGCACACTTCATTACTATTAGAGAGGATTTCTCTCTGGATCAGCTTGCTAGGATATATGTGAAGGAAGTGGTAATATTGCATGGAGTACCACTTTATATTATATCTGATTAGGATCCGAGGATTACCTCAAAGTCTTGGCGATGTCTTCAGCATACGCTAGATACAGAGTTGAGTTTCAGCACTGCTTATCATCCTCAGAAAGACGGTCAGTCTGAGAGGACAATTCAAAATCTAGAAGATATGTTGAGAGCGTGATCTATGGATTTCAAAGGTGGTTGGGATCAACAGCTACCTTTGGTGTAATTTTCTTATAATAATTTCTTTCACTCCACTATTCAGATGGCTCCTTATGAAGCTCTCTGTGGAAAGAAATATAGGACTCAAACTTGCTGGGATGAAGATGGGGAAAGAAAGCTATTAGGACTGGATCTTGTTGATGAGATGGCAGAAAAGGTCAGATCTATTCAACAACACATAAGAGAAGCTCGGAATCAATAGAAAAGTTATGCCGATAACCGAAGAAAAGACATAGAGTTTGAAGTGGGTGATAAAGTGTTCTTATGAATATCTCCTTGGAAGAGAGTAATGAGATTTGGAAAGAAGGGAAAGATGAGCCCTAGGTATATTGGTCCTTTAGAAATACTAGATTGTGTTGGAAAGGTAGCTTACCAACTGGCGCTTCCACCGAATCTCTCTCAAGTTCACGATGTGTTCCATGTATCTCTCCTGAGAAAGTACATACCTGATCCATCACATGTACTTAGCTCAGAAGTTGTAACGCTACAGCAAGATCTTTATTTTAAAGAATAGCCGATAGAGATTATAGATCGCAGTGAAAAAGTCCTTGTAACAAGGCCACTCACTTAGTGAAAGTTTATGGAGGAACCACCAATTAGAAGAGGCTACATGGGAGCTTGAGGATATGATGAGGGAGAGGTATCCTCATCTGTTTGTTACAAAGTGAAGAATTTCGAGTGCGAAATTCATTTTAAGGGCGGTAGAATGTAACACCCGAGACTTTTATGAAAAATATTTTGTTTTTATATAAATCATCAAAGGAATATTGCACTACACACAACACTATATTGGCTTTCTTTACACACAATTGCGACCTTCCTCGATATCTTGCGTCGTACACAATACCGAGTTTCACTAAACAATAATATGCTATTACAATATTATTAAAACTTGTCGTTATGAATATTAATACCCACTTTTTGAAATTTTGTAAATTTTATTTTCCAAAATGGACTTCATTTTTGGATTCAGAATATCGAAATTAGCCTAGGGTGAAATTTTGGTATTTTTCTGAAAACATTCAATTTTTCATGAATAGGTAAAACACTAGGTTACTATTTAAAAACTGACTTTTTATTTAAATAAATATTTATTTTATTTAAATTTATTTTAGGTCAAAATTGATACATAATACCTATATAAGTTCAATGCAATTCATTGGAGTCATTTTATAATAATTTTTGATATATAAAAATTTTATCAAACTTTTCACCGTCTTTTACCCACCTCCTAGGAGAATTTCCAAAATCACATAAAACATAATTTCACCACTTCTATGAGTGGAATTTAAAAAATCCGAGAGACAGGGTTAATATCAAGGACTAAAATGTGGTTCAATGAGATGAAAATAATTTTTGGTGAATTGTAACTTTATACTTTTTTTACCACAGTTAAAAGTAAATAGGGTAATTAAGGGTAAAAATGATATTATTATTAATCTAACGCATGTCCTAATTCTATTGTATAAGTTTAGTTCGTCTAAAAACAACCTTATGAATAAAATATGACCATTTAGGCCCACTTATATTAGATTAGGACATTTATTATTAATTTATTTAATGAAGGGTTAAAATAGTTAAAATCAATGTTTAATAACTAAATAATTTTTAATATAGGTTTATACATAATATAAATTCGACTATAAATATTCATTAGAAAGATAAAACGATTTAATACATAATGGTAATTTATTTATAATTTTTAGACATTAAATAATTTAATTTATTTATAACACAATGATGATGCAGTAATTTTCTTATTAATGAATTATTGACATAATTGATGTTATAAATACACAAATAAATTTAATTTGAGACTTTTAATGAATTACAATAATTTTCTAGGTTAATATGACATGTTAGTATTGATTTTACTAAATTTTTTCGAACTAATATTTCTGTTATTATTTTCACAAAAATCAATTACCAAATGGTGTCGAAATTGACATAAAATAGTTTTTTGAACAAATATTATATTATTAATTGTTATTTTATTCCTAAAAATATAAGTTTCATCCAAATGACTTAGCTAAGGTTATATATATGAATAATATTCAACTTGGGGTTCGTTTGTCTTGTTATAGTAATTTTATTAACCTTATAGTGTAAGAAAACAAGAAGACACAGTAAAGGTAAAATTATTTAACTTAAAGTTAAATCTAAATTATAAGGTTAAAATAGAACCCAAAACTTGTCTAAATTCTATTGGATGAGATTATTTCGACCCATACCCACTTTATCTTCAAAATAAATCAATTTGGAGCTATTAAAATCCGAATATGTCTTTATAATAAAATAATACTTTTAGTTTTTCCAAAGGTTCCCCTCTCCTCCCTTATAAAAGGGGACCTCCTCCCTCTCTTCCTCACACCACATTTAGGCTTCATGCTCGGACAAACCCTGAAAAATCATCTTCTCCACTTCACTAGAAGAATCCTAGAGGTACTGGTATTCTTCAAAGACCAATTTTAGTTACCTAATAGGAGTTCTCAAAGAGGCGTTTCAAAGAAGAGGTAATGTCTGTTACCGATTCTTTAAACTTTATTTCTTCTTCCACTCCTTCTTCATTAGTTGTTTCATTATGAAGTAATATCATCAGTATCACTCATATACGGATATGTGATTATAAGTATGAAACAACCTTATTTCACCATCTATCCATCCAAAGGAAAACAAAATCAACATGCGTTCTTACGTACGAAATACAGTCTCCACGTCGTGGTGTAATCTATTTTCCACCACCACCTTAATTTGATGTTATAATGGTGTAAATAATAACTATATATGATTATTGTAAATTGATATTGATTCTGAAATAGTATACATACACTCCAATACAATTCCACGATCATGGGAATGATATCATCGCTCGTGCGTACGTACGGAATACTGTCTCCACGATGTGATGCGACTCGTTCTACATGATTTTCATTGCATAATGACTACATAAATGAATTGAGGGAATTAATATGATATGTGTTACACTAATACCATTTTGGAAATGATGTATCTATAACCTAAAATAAATAATAAGAATTTATTCGACAAAACACGCATAAGAACAAAAAGCAATAAACACTCGAATAACAAGTAACAATGAAATATTACTAATAAGAAGCTAAGAATATGACCATATATGATAACATAAAAATAAGTATGATTCTGGAATAAGTCAATGACATTATTTAAATCATTATACAGGAGGTTCAGACACTTATGAAGAAAATCGGACCCAAGGTAAGGGAAAATATCACAATCTCATTTTTATCCGAGATTTTTTATACTTTGGTATTTACTGGGGTGTATTTTATCATCCACATCCATGTTTCCACAATATGTAATATTATTTCTATCCACCTACAATTTTTTAAATCCAATTTTACCCTTAGGTGAGTTTTTAGTAAAAGATATCAAAGAAATCTTTTGTCGTTTTTCGTACGAGGTACTTTTTGACTTTTCCAGCCAAAGTATGGGAAGAATGTTGTTTTAACTTATACGGAATGAATGGATTTTTAGAAAATTATTTCCATGAATCATCCTTTACAAGTTTTCATGTTTATTTTTAATAAAATTTATTTAGTTCAATGTTATATGACATGTTAAGAAAGGAAAATGTTTTTGAAGTATAAAGGATATTTTCCTCAAGATTGGAGTTCAAGTGTTTTATCAAAATTATTTTTCATCTAAGATAATATAGGTTTCTGTTTATATCACTATTCTTACATTGATTTGATTATGTTATGATGGAATTATTTTTACTATATCCTTTTATGGATTATGTTATGATGGCATGATGTTTAAGAATCCCAATTTTATTACATGGGTTATGCTATGATGTATGGTTTATGATTTTGTGGCACACATAAGAATGGTATCATTATGAGATGTGTGGGACCTATATCTCCCTCAGATTAATTGGGTAAATATTTATATCTCATGAGATAGACATGGCTGGAATGGTAGGTTAAACTGGTTCAGTGAAGCATGACTGAAATGAGGAGTGAACTCGGTTCAGAAATGGACTTTTTCCGCTAAGATAGTCTTGGAAATGAGTCTTGACTACTATGAAATGATTTTCTATGATTATGTGTGTATTCCACAAATCTTCCTACTTTATTTTATTATTATTGTGATTACATTTCACTTCTATGATTTATCCCATGTTAAGAAATTATGATCTCTTTTGCAGGTTAAGTTTTCCAAAATGTTATGTTCTTATGAATATGTTGTGATTAATATTTCTTTAGTTTACCCTTACTGAGCATTTGAGCTCACCCATTTGTATGTCTTCTTTCCCCAGGTCCAGAAGAAGGTTATTAAGTAGGATATTCTAAAAGGGACTCTAGATATGATGAAATAAATGGGAGACAACGTAGATGATTTATGAACCAGTTGTTTATGTTTCCAAGTTTCTAAAGACATTATACCTATACGGTCCTTTCGTGGTTTTGTTATATGTTGTAATAAGTATAATTCAATTTTGAAGTATTAACCATATATGTAAAGTATGGGTCGTTATATTATCAAATGAAAAAATCTCAAGCTCAAAAAATCGGTTCTCATTTTCCATCACGGCACAATCAGACTACTCGGGTTTGAAAAACTCTATAGCCTTACCTAGAACCATATACACTACTTAGAACAGGTCAGTAAAAGTAAAATTAATTTCCTTCATCTCTAAAACTTTATTCTTCTTCATTGCAACCATTGAATTCCACTTTCTTTTACTAAGTCCCTCCATCATAAATTTATCACACATTACCTTAATAGCTTTTAGAGATTACAAAAATTCAAAGAGAAGGTCTATATTTATTACCCAGTCCATAGCCTATGGATGATCATTATAGACATGGAATGAAAGAGGTTTATAGAAAAGGAACTCATGTTCACAATTATAGTATTCATCCCTCTTAGGTTCCACAATTGGATCCTCTGTGATTGGGGGTGTAGGGCCTATTCAAGAGAATTGATAGCACGCACAACAACCTCACCTAAATTCTGATCCATGGGAGGATTTTCTCTCAATGGTTCATTAGTACCTTCCTCTCAGATTCTATTTATACATATTCTCAAAGGTATGATGATAAATAACATCAAAAAATAACATTTAATTCATCAAAATATTACTCAGATTAATACTCAAACAAGATAAACATGGAAAATTAACCCTATCGTATAGAAAACAAGATTTTGATTTCAACTATCCAAATTTAAATTAGGGAAGAGACAAGAACTAATCATCAAGATTAGTTTCCCAAACCACCAATGGTGACATAAGTGTCATAATGCTGAGATAAATCCATACACTCACTCAAAACTACCTCTTATGTCCCACAGGTATCTCTTAACTACATACTGACATTAGGTCAGGATGCTTAACCTATTTCTTTCATACCAATTTTTTCTGAACCATCCAAGAAACCATAGTACCCTAATAACTGAGTTTTAATTGACATAGAATGAAGGGTGATCTCAATCACTATGGGTAAATGACTAGAACCTAGCATCATATAGGATAAAATAGGGACTAATTTTCCCAAAACAATTGAATGGAAGATAAAGATACATATTGGTATGATTAAGACTCCCCAAAAAGATAGTACTAGAAACCATAAATGCAGATCAAAAACCCAAACAGTACAAAAAAATAAATTATATAAATCACTATTCATTATTAAATCAGTTTCAAAATCATAGGAATATATATCAAAATAATAAAAATGGAACCATGGTAATTTTCCATGTGGTACAATTGTTTCTAGATATAGGATCCTCAGATATCTCATATTAGTGATCACAATAAGTATGTGTAAACACATCCCTTAGGGTCACGTCTAATAGGACCCATCAACATCCCATCAGGGATAAGGTATTTCAAACTAGGTTTTCTTTAGATCATTAATCGTTAATCCATTTCCATGGAATTACCATCCTATGATGATTGTTCAAAATAACCCACTCACTACCCAAGCTTGCATGTTCTCAATCAATCATTAATCAATGGTAAAATTATTTCAAATTTGTTTAAAATATAATGGCCCCATTTTTAGATTCAATAGGCCAATTTCAATTCAAAACCAATGCATTGATTTTTTGTTAATTTATGTCTTCTCAAACACAAACCAATAATAAGTTTTTATCATTTCAATTTAATCAATTTTTTCAAAATCAATTCACAAATAATTTAACAACTTCCATCAATTTTAAATATTCCCAAATCTCCAATTCCATTAGAATTGTGGATTCCCCCCAAAATACATGCAATATCAGTTTCAATAAAAAAATTCATCCCATTGTTTCTTTTTCACAAATAAATTTAAATCAATTAAAAACAATAAAAAATTCCTATTTTAATCAATTGGATAACCTTAAATTGATCATCCTGTATTTTTTACAGAACAAACTACCCATAATAGCACACACCAATGAAGAATGAAGGAACAAAAGGTCGATGAAATCAACCTAGAATCAAGATTCAACAACATTGTGTTTAGATCCATCAATCCAAAGATGATCTATAAAACTCCAAGGATTAAACACAAATAGAATGAAGATATAGAGATACCACTTATCTGGAGAGATGATCCATAACCATCATGATGGCCAATCACTGAACGGATGACCCAGAAGGATTGGAGATCTCCAAAAATTCCCAAAACCACATAAATATGGATATTGGTTGTGGGAGGAGGAGTTTTAGGTTGATCGAAAAATAAATCATCCATGTAGAACTTTCAAAGTTTATTTCCCTGATACATAGACATTGTGTAACCCCGGTTCACTTCCTGTAAATTCAAGAATTCCATATATGCTGAAAAAGGAACTTCATTTTATTAAAACCATCCTTTTAATAATTACAATGTGTAAACATTTCATGGTATGTACCCATTTCATGAAACCCTCCAGGTGAGGATTACACATCATGGTTTCCCCTTTTATGGTGTGTAAATAACCAACAGACTACAAAACAATAGATTTAATGCAGAAATTTCCAAAAAAAACCCCAAATTCACCATTATAGTTATCCTCCAAATTCATTCATAGCATTACCTAGCTATTTAAATTGTCAAAATTAAATACAGGTTAAACCATACATGATAGAAAAGTATTTGGGTGTTACAGGAAATCACAGTTTTAATGATGAGAGATGGTATTTCACATATTTAGAGTTCAGTGTGAATGACCTCACCTATGATCTTCGCTTATGAATCGATCATATATTTTAATCCAAGTGAGTGAATTTCACATATTTAAAGTGCAATGTCGATGGTAAAATATTGGCTCATCGTGAATGGGTGGATTTATAGGTTTAAAATTGAGTGATACTATTTCATTAATGTGTTGGTCCTGTATTGTTATGATTTATGAGTTTAAAGTATAGTGGTTATGCTTACAGATTTAATATCTAGTGTATATATTATTCCCATATATGATCATCAAGTGTTGGTCCATGAATAATTTAACATCATGTGGTGACACTCATGGTTTATAGTATAGTGTGGATACTCATATATTTAATGTCTAGTGAGGGGATGCTTCCTATATTTTATAATCTTGTAGTGGGTTGTATATAGGTTAGTATCTTGTGGAAATGGAAAATTTTAGTTGGAATTTAGGATTTTATATTGGATTTCATGGTATACTCCAAGAAGATAATCAGGCTTTAGAGTTTCCATCTCCTGAGTGGGAGTTGAAATGGTAGTGGGGTGCTTGTTTTGTAGATGGTTTGGTTTTCTCGGACTCATCACTCATTGTATTCCATTGAGTAGGGTAAGCATAGTTATTGGTATTTTGATAGTGAACCTCAAAGATTCATCCTACATATTATTCTTGAAGTAATTAATCCAAACCCATGTATTTTGATTTCATAGTTTAAGGTTTGGTGGAAGGACTGTACCATTTAGTTTAACATCATTCTATAATTATTATTTCATCACAAAAGGAGTAATAATAAGGTATGGTGAGGATAATATTCACTAAATATTCATGAATGATGTTTGATTCATCTCATGCACATAACATGAGGCATCCCACACTCATCACATGAGTAATAATGGGCTTGTAACATATGAAAACCTATGCTTGTCATATAGGTTAAGGCTACAATTTAATGTCTTACACTAAAAGAATTATCTTTTAGTTTAACATCACATGACTTGGATGATTTTCTATGAAATTTTTCATCATAAATATAAAATTTTACAAGTGGGGATTACTCATTATTATACATAGGTTAGCCTAGGGAGAACCAACAATGTATATGGGGATTACATGAGTGTGAGTCCTAGGTATAGATCATTTCATACATGTTAAATAAGATATATTATACTCTGAACATAATGAACCTCTTGTTCATCACATGAGGAATATTGAGATTGTTCCCTAAGGAATCTTATGAACATCACATATAGATGTTCATAGTTTAATTTCTTGCACTGAGGACATTGAACTCATAGTTAAACTTCATAAGTTTAGGAAAAAGACCATATTTTTTTCATCATAAGTTGATGAAATTTTTTAATTAATAAGGAGAAATCAACATATTGAATTGGGGCATACAAATATAATTGTGCTGATGCTACTAATGATATGCAGACAAGTGCATGGGTATTACTTGAGGGCCACTTGAGATATTTTTTTTGTATCATATGACCAATAAACATTTATAAAACAATGTTCAATTAAAGGGTTTATTAAATCGGTGTTTATGATATCAAATTAATGAATGTTGTTAATTTCGTAAAATAATGATTTGTTAGAAAGTTTTCAGTCTTCAAAAATAAGGGTCACACACCATAAATTTTTCAAAATGTGTTTTTTGAGAGGGAATTGAGTGTGATCCATGGAATAAAATTCTTGAAATAATGAATCCTCTTGAGTTTTTTACAAAATATTGGAGATTCACAAAATTAGTTCAATGGGAAGGTTTGGGATTCACAAGAAAGGACCGATATTTCATCAACTTTTTAAAATAAGTTTTTTCTAAAATGGATGGTATCAAGTAGAGCCCAAGGCATAAATTTCATGAAATATATGTGTTTTATGAAACATTACATTCATGAAAGTTTGTACATTTCATGAAATATGTTCTTCATGGAAGGGGTTTCATTAATTCATCTCAAACACAATAGAATATATTAAAAGTTATCATTTTAGTAATTTTGAGAAGTCTTCTAACCATTTAGAATCCTCTAGAGTGGTTCTGTGATGAACTACAGTCAGTTATGAAAATTTAGAGCTTTGGAATCTGACTTCTAGTATTCCCCTCAAAAAATTCTTGGAAGGTCAGATATTAATAGGTATTGGGTTCCTTTATGTATACATTACCTAAAAAAGAAAAGTAATCATGAAATTTTAGCTATAAAGATGCACAAACTTCAATTAATTAAACATTAAAGCTTTGTGAACTTCCAAAATTTTCTCCAAAATTACCTATACTAACAATTTTATATAGACCTACTTTAAATAACCATAAATTTGGATCTGTAATTCTATTTTATCATCACAACCAGTCATGTAAAACCCAATAAAATAATCAATATCCCTGGATATAGTGTATAAACCATATAAGGATATTTTTAATGGATATAAAGTTTCCAAAATCCTAAAAAATGTTGGTTTTTATCTTTGAAACACTTTTTCAACAGTAACGGATGATGCAATTGGCATCCTTGTTAAGAAATGAGATACAAATTTTTCAGTGAAAATAAATGCACCGCTCATATTTGGATCCACTGAATAACATTTGGGGTAGGTTCTAAGAAACTCACTTATGTCTAACACCTAATCATTTCAATGAAATACCCCACTAAACCATATATGCCCATGTGATTTGTGATTGTTGTGAGAAACAAGAGATAATGGAAGATAATTACTAATACATGAGAGGTTGTGATAATAATTGATGGTTAGGATCAAAATAAATTATTAATAACAATAGGAATCCAATGATGATAGAGATACTAGGTTAGAGAGGTTCTAAGAGTTTTCATTCCCCTACTATGTGAATGGTGTATGAGGTCACAAAACCATTGGTGTTTGGATTCCACTTTAGTAAAGGGGATATAGAAGTAAGTAAATTATAACTTCTAGAGGATGTGTGGATAAATAGATGAGGAGTATTGGATAAGGATGACCATTTATCACATTTGGAAAATGGGTTTAACTATTGTATTATTGATGATATATCCTCTGAGACAAGTTCCCTATTTGAGAGGAAAGACTATTTTGGACATAAAAATCACCATAAGAGAGTATTTTTAGATATTAGGATGGTTACTCAAGGTAATATTCTATGGATGGGTTGGAAATGCATCATCACCCTCAGGAAGACAATTTGAAAATTAACGGTGCATGGTAATCCAATTCATGGGGAAGTAAAGTGTATCAATGGATGAGAAGGATTCTCAGGATGAGTTCAGGAACTCTAAAGGATACAGCATCATACATAGAGAATATTGATTGGAATATCAAATATATAGATATAATGAACCATATTTGGAAAAAAGTAAATTTCAAACTGATGAGAGGAACTAGAACAATAAATTTATGGTTCGCTAGAGATGAGATTAATGATATCTTATGACACATAGTTTGTGGTCACATGGATTTTACCAAATATAAATTAGTGTTTTAATGTTTTATAACTCATAATATATGGTGTGACTTTTAATTTCATGTTCTTAGGATCATTGGGTGAGAATTTTATGTTCATGAGCTCAGCAGAATTTTTTGTGAAATTTAAGGTCATACATTTATGACCATTGATTGTTCCATCTATATTCATGAACTCAAGATAATTGGGTGTTCCTTTTAAGGTTGTACACTTAAGACTATGGGGTGTATATTTTATGTTCATTCATCCAACACCATGGGTTGTTACATTTATGTTCTTGTGGATATGAAGATATGTTTCTGGAATTTAAGGTCATACAACTTAGACCAAGTGGCATACCATTTAAGGTCATGTCACTATATCAATTTTTCCAGTTTAAAGTCATGGGTATGGGACCATGTGGCATTGGTGTTTAAGGTCTTATAACTTGGATCTTGAGGAGAAATTTTTTTTGAGGAAAAAAACCTGATGTGAATGGAAGTACTCATGAAAGTCATATTCCAATGTAGATATTTGCACAAATATGAGGGATTAAAATTTAATTTAATGATGATTTGACCATGAACTCACCATTAACACCTCTATATAGGTACAACTCATGTATTGGAGAAATGGAAATGTTCTGGTAGAGAAAAGGGGGTCTTAATAGGTATTGGGGAATGAACTCATCATCATATCATAATCAGGTATATCTATTACATATATATAGTTCATATGCAGATAAAGGGGAATCATACCAAAGATAATCTTGGAAAAGTCTCAACATGAGTTATTATATTCTCCTTAAATTACATGATATGAATAAGCCATCATTCATGTCTGGGTCTAGGAAAGAGTGTTCAAATGTCACTACATATCCCATAAAGTGGGAATAAAGCCATGTGTGGATCTAGTTAGTAGATTGGTATGATACTACCCCCACCCCTCATGCAATTTTTTACTCTTGCGTCCCTCCCCTTGGGAAGTGTTGACATTGTTATTGGGTACTCCCTTGGTATTCAATTTTTTAGACCCCCTAGAAGTTTTTTTACTCCCTCCTTGTGTTTAATAAAATGTCAAGTTAATTTTTTTAAAAATAATAGATGGCGTATTAGTCATGCTATTTAAATAATTGATCTGAAAAATTCATAATCCCATAGGATCCATGATTTGTGTGATAAAAAATGGGATATGGAAGTAGATTCACTTTACAAAAGATTTTTATGGATGAAAGATACATGTTTGGAATGATAATTTGTAAAATAAGAGGACCTGTGGATATGGAAAGACCAATTATGCATGACACCATAGGACCAATTCATCCTCAATGTGTACCAAAAGGCATGAAATGTAAATATCATGGGTGTTAATAATCTTATTTGAGAAGAGGGGATATGGTGGAGGTAAATTATGCCTTCCAAAATTGGATTCTCAATGGAAGTTAAAAATATGTTGAGGATGACCATCGAATGAATTCGAAACATGTATTCCACTACCACATCATCAATAATAGGGATAAACAAAGATGTAGATTGAGAATTAACCATTTTCTATATTTGATATCCATCACCTGTAGTAAGAAGTACTTCAGTACATGTACCTTGGATAGGTGGTGATTCTTATTTCTATGTTCCATCACTATTGGATAACCCATTTAGGATGTGAAAATATTGGTGGGGTAACTCAACCTCTAGGGACAAAACATGTGGAGATGAAATGGAAGATCAAACATATTTTTGAGCACTCAGTAGTTACAATATCTTGTGTAAATCATTTATTTGGGGTGATAAATGATTATGGTGTATTGAGAGAACAAGTGACATAGTAAATTCACTATCATACCATGAGGAAACTGAGTTGGTCCCCCCATCTTGAAAAGTTACGGTGTTCTATCTTGGACTAGTAGGGCATACAATCAAAATGACACCAGGAAAAGAGAACACCAGACATGAATTAGGAAACCCAATTTTGATAAAGATGGTTGATAGGGGAAAGGAATAAATTTTAATATTATAATACAATGACCGTATTAGATATTTAGTTTATGTTTTTATAGATTTCTGGTAGTGATGGGCCCATAAAGGGCGCTCTGTAGCTAAGTTTACCCCATCCCCACTATCCTCCCTTTCGCCTCGGGTCGGCTCGGTCCTCCTCAACGCTTGATCGGTTTGCTCGCGGTTGATTCTCCTTTCTCTGGAGGTGTCATGCAACATTGCAGGTTCGTCCATGTTGTAATTTTTCTCTATCGATGGTCTTCTTTCACCTCACTCCATCTACTCTGTATAGGGCTTCAAGGCAGCGCAGTGATGGTCCAGTGGTCGAGAACCAGTCTCTACGTCTGAGGGTTGCTGGAACATATCCTGTGAGAGCATTGAGTTTTTTGTTGCAGTCGCTGAGTTCATTTTGGAGGGCGGCAATGGGATTTGGGTGTGTGATTGTGAAGATGTCTTGAGAGACACGGATCATGTGGTAATGGTTATGAGGATGTGAAACAATAAATTTTGTTGATGGTTCTTTGGATTTTTCTGTCTGTGATGAGGACAGGCCTTGGCATGGTTCGTTCTAGTGGCAATGTTACTTGTCTAATTTGGATGTTTTCTTCTTGGTAATTTCATTTGGATGACTACAATGTTGGTTTAGATGATTCTGAGTTTCTCTATCTGGACAAATTTGGATCTGCATTTTGATAAGTTCAATGGAAACAGCGGTTCTGAGATTACTTGTTAGATTATAGATGTGGATTACTTGTTGAACTATTGATGTATTCCAACTAGCACACTACATAAGTCTACATCAGATGAGGTCCAGAGTAGGTTGATTTCACCTTCGCATTCCATTCAAATTTGGAAGTTTGAGAGGGTATAGTTGTGCCATCAGTACCGTGCTCGTGCACTCCTACACGGGACAGCAAGTTGAGTGGTCATGTGATGGATAATTCTTTTCTCCATGATGTAATAGATGGGAAGGGGAATATATAGTAGTCTTAACCTGGGTTTTCGTCTTTAATGGTTTTATGTGATTGTAATGTTTGGGATTTGTGGTTTCTCACTTTTTCCTCAAAAGTGTTTATAATAAAAAAAATTCAGTCAGATTAAGGTCATATAGTTTGGACCAAATCTATCTGGATACTACATCTCCCTAGTGAAAACAAGGTGTTCAGATTCTTTAAATGGTTGTTAGCTGATAAAACTAGGTGGAGGCAATGGGAAACATACAGATGGTCCTGAAATAGGAAATCCAACTTTCACTATATATCCCATGAAATCGGAATCAATCAAAATTTAATTTTGAAAGTGTTGTGATGGGTAACCATCATTGTAAATGGGGCATCCTATCTGGTGAATATCTAAAGTATTAAACGGTTTAGAGTCATGAAACAGGGACTCTAACATATAGTTTAACATTGTTTGGTGACGATGGAAAAAAGGTGAGGTATTTTTCATATCATGATAGCCAATATAAAATTTCATATTAATATCCATGGGGAAAATATGCTCACAGTTTATAGTCTTGCAATTCCAATAAGGGTGCAAATAGTTTATGGTCATAGAGCATGAACCAGGAAAATGATATTTTTCATGAAGTTCACAAGTAAAATAAAATATTGGTGTAAATAACCCCTGTAGGTACATGATATATCTTGATAAAGTATGAAAAAAGGTTATGTTCATGGTTCTTAGATCAAAGGGTATTGTGAAGGAGTTCATGTGACCTGATGATTGATACAAACCAGACATGAAAGGGGGAAATAGAGCTAGAGTTATATAATAATCCTCTTACACTAATACACATAGCATAATTTCATGATTTATAGACCTGGGATGATACCAATTTATCTTCATGGAGCCTAGACTGAGGTGAATCTTATTTAAGGTCATGGAGTGTGGACCAAGGAGGAGAGGAAGTCTGTCTAGCTATAGTAGAGATATCCTAATGTGAATGGAGGTATAAATGGATTTATAAGGCTTGTTACTCAAATAGCTCATCTTATTTAATGAGTTTCATAATTTTTATGGTATTTATGTATAGGCCATGTGGGTTCATATTGTATAAATCCAATCTACTATGACTAACGATGAAACTAAACATTTATCACCTAGTTTAGGGAAAACCTAGAATGAACGGAGGGAAAAATGAAAACATAGATATCCTTATAAGGGGGATATAAAATTTACCATCATTCTTCCAGTACTATGAACAGATATATAATTTTATATATGGGGTGACTCAATATTTTGGTGAAACAATCCACTAAAACTCCTAATCCCCTATGAGACATGCTCATTGTGGAAATTATGAATTAGAATAAGTCTATCCATGCTACTCCATAGTACACCTCAGGGGTGAATGTGTTGGGGACTAAATGATACTTAATCCATAGGGAGTTTCTTAAAAAAATAGAGTTTTGTTGAGGGGATACCACATAGGACTGGCTTTATTTATTAATATGTTTATGTATATGTGTAGGGTTACATTGCGGAATTGAATTCCACAAGAAAAAATGGGCATGGTTGATGTTAATATGGACTTTTAGAATATGAATCACATAGTGGAGTAATAAGAAATTTTTGGATGACTAATGAACTTTTTTGTTTAGGCATATTCCACTACCATACCATCAAGGATGGGGTAGGAAAATTTCATATTGACCATTTACCAGTTTTGGTATAGGGAATCAATTATTTTCGATAAAATCCCGTTGAAGAATATTCTTTGAATATTAGGTGATCCTAATTTGTTCATGTTCCGTCACCATAGGGTATCCATTTTTAGCATGGTGGATGATGAGGATCCAAATAGAGGGAGACCCAAAGTGTGTGGTTTAAAAATGGGGGATATTTGGCTAGATTTCAACACATTCAGTTTCACCCCATCATAAACATAATCACATGGATGAGGTATATCAACAAAGTTGTGGAATAAACTTATATATTCAGAGGAGTTCCTTCTTAGTTTTATATGGAAGAAAAGGACCCCAACCTAAGGGTATTTTTCACTGATACAAGGAGGGTACAATGATATTCCCAGGAAAATGACGATGGTGGTTTGTCTTGGGATAGGATATCATGGTGTCACTACTTATATCATGAAGTGGGAATCAATCCAAACATTGTTCTATAAATAGGTGTAGTAAGAAACTGGTAACAAGACTGATATTCATATCCTCTCAGTTGATCATGATGAGCTAATTTTATAGTTTATGATATCATACAAAAAAATTAGATATATATTTTATGGTCATGACGTCTAGGCCGATGGTTGGTGTAGTTTAATGAAGAACATCTAGAATTTTTGTCAAGAATTTTAATGTCGATGGTGGGGATGAAATATGAATACTATTAAAATTAATGATTCTTGGGCTAAGAACACATATTTTAACATCATATGGTTTATATGGAATGGGGTTCTAGAGTTTATGTTCCTATATATTTGAATATATAGGATACTTGAAGTAGTATACATTGCAAAAAAGTTATTGTAATCCCAACGTAAATGGAGATGTAAGGGACTCGGTGCCATACAAACATCCTCCAAACGGTTGTGCACAAAGTTAAAGTTCATAATGATTAGACCTTTATAGTGGATTTTATTTTATCTTTATATACCATAGACCATGAGGGTGGGGTGTTTTATATAGTTATAGAAAATAGAACCTAAAATGAATGTAGGTCCATGAGAACAAACAGGCTCTTGTCTAGTGTAGGTTATCCCTGAAAGAGGAAGCGTACACAGTTTAAGGCCATATTGTGTGGACTATGACCATATATTTTAAATTCATATATGAAGGATTGAGTGATATTTTCTCAATTTTAAGGTCATATGTCTTCAACCATGAACAGAGGTAGCTCATATTGAATGGAGGGTAAAACAAAAACCAATATAAATTCGAGATTCTAGTGTCGTGTGGGGTCAAAAAAGGGGAAAAGGAGAAAAAATATCTACTCTAAAATTTTCATGAATTAGTGGGCTTAGTGAGAACAAATAATACTTTTGGGGATTTTAAAAATGAAGCATATTGGCTTTGTGAATTTTCCCCTTGGGCCCTTCCTTTTTCCAAAATTTTAAAGGGTGACTTGGCATAAAGTGGTTTGACTTCTACATAGGTATCCATTAGGGGTTATCAGAATGACAAGAATATTTTTATCTTTCCTAGGATGGTTTAAGGTCATTGTGGTGGTATCATTGAGGCTAGGATTTATGGTCACATATCTTTTACCAATGGGGTTACTACTAATTTAATGTCAAGGATCTCAGAAAAAGTAGTGCTAAAATTTTATGTTTAGAGAGCATGGGCCATCACACACAATTTTAGTTTATGATGCTTGGACCGAAGTTTCATTCATTATAATTTCATACACCCAAGATAAAAATCATAGAACAAGAATTCATAAGGCATGAAAGGTATCACGAACCCATTATGAATGGAGGGATAAAGAATACTAGTTCCACATAATGACTCTATGAAAAAATACCACATAGTTCAAGGTCATTGTCAACACTGAAAATGTGTCTCACACTTCTAAAGGCTAGTTTTCTACCAACCCGGTATGCAAACCACCCTGAAAATCATTCTAGGGTTGAGTATCAGGTTGTATAGAAATATTTAGTAGTGTATACAAATAATAATTTACACCTGATAATGACTTGTGTGATGAAGGAAATTATGAGTTCTAAGGAAACTATCGAAGCCTCAAGGGATGCCCAAAGCATGACCAGGGAAAAGGATAGATTTTCTTGAAAAATGGTAATGAAACCCTCTAGTGGTGCATTAATTTTGCTGATGATCTTTATAGGTTGAACAATAATGCCTCACTAGAACCCAAGGCATGTGCATGAAAAAGAAGAGTGTTTCACACAACACCATCAAGCAACAACACGTTGTGCGAGAAATGAGACTTGGAACCACGTGATTTGTGTTGTAAAACCTCATTGGAAAAGGATTGTGAAGTGGACCACTCTATTCTATAATATATTGGAATTTCATAACAACAACTATCAATTTCAGTTATAAATATGACCTCCCCACAATACCTTGAGGATGAATCATCAGAATGCAAAGTAACACTTTTGGACCTCAAAACCTACCTTCCTTGACATCGCACAACACATGAATCCCATGGACCCTCAATGGTAGGTAACATCATGAATATAATCCTCTTGTCCTCAACTTTTCTTGTCCTATGGTAGAGAGATCTTCGAAAAACATTTCTTAAGATTGATCGAGTTCATGTAAGAGAAGAATCGTTCAGAAAACCATGATCTATATGCAACTCCAAATCTTACACACATCCCTAACTCTTGAATCAATGTGTTTTAATTATTCTATATACCTTAGCTCATGAAACACTTTTTTCATGTAATTTAATAAAGTTACATGCATCAAATTTTGGGTCCCTGAACCGATGCCCCCTATACTTCATGTGTAGAAATTACCCAACATTTTTCTCCTATGAATAGTTACCCTACTGACTTTTCCTAATGATCTTATATAACCTAACATTATTCCTCCTAATTTCTACTCCTCCATGTTATTTTCTACACAATGATCCACCCAGAGTCACATGAGCAGTGGGCATGTAATCCCTAAATGTGGTTTCATTGAAGAAAATTGCTTACCTTTCTAGGTAAATAGTCCTTTTGAAGAATCTTCCTCTCATCTTGACACAACCCCTCTCAAGGTGAAAGCCCTATATATGTATGAGTTGTATGATGTAAAACTACCTTTCTTCACATCATATTCCTATGATGTTAAACTACCTAAAAAATTCCTCATCATATAATGTTAAATGGTATCATTACCCTATGTGATTATCAAAGAATTCCCCTTGTATGATCATCATGGGATTTCAATCCCTTTCCCACCATGGGATGGAACACCAAAAATGGGAAGCTTCCACAGTTAAGCCCCACACCATTCTCACTCACCATGGGATGAAACTCCATCTTCGGTCATCTTCCATGTGTAATCCATCACCATCCCGCATCGATGCCCCTCCATTGACATGAGTTTCCTAAAAAAATGATGTTAAACTTCATAGATCGGTCCTATCACATAACCATAAACTACAAATTAAAAGTACATGGATTTTTATCCATGTGTCCTAAGCACAGTATAAAATACTCCCCCATGAGGTTTAATCCTGAAAACTCCAAGTGTGAAATTTTCTCCCTTTGCGGGGAAGACATCCCCATAAAGGTGTGAAATTTTACTTATTAGGGTGGAAATGATCCATCACATCCAAGTGTGAAATCATCCAACCTTAGGGGGGGCACACTCCAACATTCAATTGTGTAATATCCTACCTTGTGAAAACACACTACATAACATCCACATATGGTATCTTCCCCCTAGGGGGACACACTCCACCATCCAAGGGTAAAATATCCCCCTTGGGGGGACATAGTCCATCACATCAATGTGTGAAATCTTTGACCTTAGGGTGAAACACTCCATAAAATAAAAGTGTGAAATTGTCCCCTTAGGGGGACATAATCTATAAAATATAAGTGTAAAATCATACCCCTTGGGGAGATGAAAGGTTATTACATGGGCTCTCTCAAATGATATGTAATTTTTACTTCTTAGGTGCAACAGAATGGCTGGCCAAAGTCATCAATCAAAGGATGAAGTAAATTTGACATCATATTAAAGGTATTTGAAGATAAAATAAAATGGAAGAAACTCAATACATAAATGTATGGAATTATTCCATTTATAAATCTACAATATGTATACTAGAATAATATTTTATTTTTTTATTTTTTCTTTTTTGAGATGTGATTGAGAAAACACAACGAGAATGTGTTTTTTTAGAAAACTATTTTTAAAAATAATAATAGATCTAACTATAACTATTAAATTAATTATTAATAGTTATCAATTAAATTATTATCCAATTAATTAGGATCTTATAATTTTTCAACCCCCAAACCCTATAACAATTTACATAACCAACAAGATGAAATAAATTAAACCCTTGGCCAGCTTCGAAACATAAAATCACAACACCCTGCTTTGATTAATGTTCTAAGGATATATTATGGTCAGTTGTGATTTATGGAACATATCTACACTTAAAATGTTTATTAATTGAGTTTATTAATTATATGTTAACTCTAAAAATTTATCCCATGTGGTTTTTTATTGCCTATTAAGATTCTACTCTCACAATTCACACAATTCTCAACCTCATAAGTTTTGTGTTAATTATTAAATTGATTTATTAGTTTCATTTAAATTAACTATCAATTAATATATTAATTTAAGGGAATTAATGTATCTTATTTAATAAAAATAAATTAATTAATAATGTAATAGGTAGACCGGTTACTAAAAATAACTACTCTTCCATGGGAGGTGTAGTCATTATAAAAACATTATTCATGTGAAAAGGTCATGGAAATAGTATAACCCAATAAAAATTAAACTCTTTATTTAGATCCAAAATAAAATTATTAAATAAGAATAAAATTTAACAAAATAGAATAATTGGAATAGGAGATAAGAATTATATTACAAAAAAAATATCATAACGTGAAGAAGAATAAGAAGAAGGCTTCGATGAATGGATCCTTTCTTCAAGAATTAGATTTATTTAAATGATTCGATAATTGGTGTGTAACCACTAATAATCTTACCTAAACTTCATAATAAACTTCATAGAACATTCATATGAGAAAAATACATATTTATAGAGTGTAGTAGAGACTGGGTTACAGGTGGTTTTTAGTGTGAATGGGAAAATTCATCCAAATGTTTTCATCCAAAGTGAACAGACTAATAGACCTCCAAAACACATGAAACAAGTATATTTCCAGATGTATGATTCATGATAAATTAGGTTATATATTGTATCTACAAATTTATACGCAATCCAGGAACATATTAAGATGTTGTATCTAAAATACTTATGTGGTTTTCAATTTGGGGAGTCCAGCCCATCTTTGACCTCATGGACCTCTTACTCCAATAAAATCCATGATTTATCTCAAATGTTCTGAATAAAAGTTGTCTATAATTATGTCAGGAACATAGTTACCAAATTTTTTGTTCAAATAATGTAAATTAAAATATATTTTTTTGAAATACTATAGTGTATTTTAAAGGTAAAACTGGAATTTTCATCATATTTTCAAATGAATGATCTCTCACAAATATTTTAAAAAAAAAATATTTAAAACAATGTGATGAAATTAAATTTTTTATTATAAATAAAATATTTTAAAAAAAATTAATCAAAACCCCCAAAATTCTTCTTTTCCATTCCTCGGAAAAACATCAGATCATGTATTCTAAAAAAATACAAGATATGAATGTTCATATTCCTCAATATACAATAGAAATGTAGGCGAAGTAAGAATCTCATCAAGAGTAAATATCAATAAATTTGAAATTTATTTCATCAAAAACTATTTCAAAATAAAATACATGGAGATTTATAACAATAATCATAGTGAAACATGTATGAGGACTACCATTCCACTAATTCCCCATGTGTGTGTGTGCCAACCATTTCAAGTTAATATTTCTACCCTTTATTCAGTATATTCAGGTCAAGTTAAATAATTCCTATTACCTATTTTAATTCACTAAACCTATTCTAAATTCTTTTACAATAAAATTTCAAGTGCTAATCACTGAATCATCCCCAAAATTCAAACTATAAGCTCTTAACCTAGATATCCCCATGTGTTTTACATTTCATCACTACCATCTTTATTATGATAATATATATTTTTTGTGTTTTTTCATATATTTTTTTATTTTTTTTATTTTTTAGGGAATACAGTTGTTGGATATCATGTAAAGATTAATATTTCAATTTGGTATAGTAATGAAACTGATCAGAAGAGAAACAAACGTGTAGATCAACTAGTGATAAAATATGAATTTGTTTACCTAACATGGGTATACATTCAATTGAGTAAGAAAACGTTCAAAAGTCATGGTATCTGGGAAATTCATGTGGAGAAATATATAAAACAATTTATCATGATCAAATATCACAAATAATGGTGTCAAAATAGAAAATGATTTATAATTAGACAACAAATCATATCATCGAGGACTTCTATTTTCCTAAAAAAGTCAACTTTATATGATGAACTCCTACTCATTCTTATAATGCTACCAATGAATTTTGAAAGCATACATTTTTGTTTTTTTCCACATGTAAATGAAAATTTTACATTATATATTTTCATTGGTTTTTTCATTGTTGTTTTGTTTTGGAAAATTTAATGCAAAACTAAACAGAAAACACTCACAAAATACGAAAATGAAAATTCTAAATAGAAATCCCAATATGTTGCCCCTCCCCCTAACTTAAAATATTTCATTTTCCTCATTGTGATTCCATGAGAAGATATGTGTACATGAAATTTAAAATTTTTGATATGAAAAATAATATAAAATTGAAAGGGTTGGGAATAGCCTAATATTCACAAGTGACGACGGGGTCAAACATTTTGATGAAATCAACTGCATCAGTAGGAAATATCTCAATGTATTTATTCAAACCATTCATATTAATTTAAATGAACCATTTGGTTTCCTCTTGTTTTATCCCCACTGCACAATAATTAATGAAATTAGATACAACATAAAGACATAAACATTTGGAAGGAAATTTATTTGGAATCAACTTTAGCTATGAACTATAGATTAGAACATTCTCCCCTACATGAAATTCTATTTTTTGGATCGTTATATCATGAGAAAGTTTTGATCTTTTCTTGTAAAGCCTTAATTTATCATATAATAAAAATAAAATCTCCTCAATCTCTTGGATTTTCAAATTCTATTGAATTATTTATTGGGCCAAATCCATGTTGCATTTTGTATTTTCAAATATGCATGATGATCGACCTCCATGAAAGATGACAGGATTTCCCAACACCAATCCGAATGGGGACATACTGATGGGAGTCTTGTATTACTTCCAGTAATTCCAAAACACATCATCAAAGTTCATTCTCAAATCCTTCCTATTCGACCGCATTGTTTTCTCCAAAAAAATACAACTCCCGATTTAAAACCTCTCCCTATCCATTTGTTTGGGAATGGTTTGGTGTCGATGTTTTCTATGTCACCCCATAGGTCCGAAGGAGGTAATCAAAATTATGGTTTCAAAAGTGTGTCCCTTGGTCACTATTTATATTCCTTAGTACTCCAAAACTATAGAAAATTCGATCCTTGAAAAAATCCACTACAACATGAGA
This sequence comes from Viscum album, assembly GCA_963277665.1. Taxonomy (NCBI): domain Eukaryota; kingdom Viridiplantae; phylum Streptophyta; class Magnoliopsida; order Santalales; family Viscaceae; genus Viscum; species Viscum album. Next base: position 656,633,301 of record OY728153.1, on the reverse strand, counting down.
GTGATCAGTCCTAGTGGACTTGGCCTCCACCCATTTTCTCATATAATCAACGAAAACCAAAATCTAAAAAATTAAAAAATGAACTTGGAAAAGGACACATAACATCAATTTCCCACACATCGAAAAAACTAGTATAATAATTCGGGTTGTTTAGTCATCTAATGTCACCTGTTGTGTTAGAAATGCATGCACAACTTAGAAAACACGTGGACATCATGGAATAATCTAGGCTAATATAATATAGATTCTAAGACCTTATTGGATAATTTTTGGGGTCCAATGTGTCCAGCATAAGAAATTGTATGATGAAAATGTAAAACAGACTCAAAATAATTACCATAAACACGATGCATAATAACTTGGTCACTACACATGTTCCAAAGATAGGGATCATCCCACAAATAGAACATATACTCACTCTTCAATTTTTAGACTTGATGTTTATTTAAATTTTCCATAATTTTATAAGAAACAAGGCAGTTCACTAAATCTATATATCAAGGATGTGTACTTGAGATGAAATAGTGATTCTCATCAGAGAAAGTGTCCCAAAGTAGTACCTGGTACAAGGTACCAGCCTCAAGTGTGTGAGTAATCCTACTCATTTGGTCTGACGCCATGTTTTTCGAACCCTTTTTGTTCTGTATCTCAATATCAAATTCTTGAAGAAGGATCATCTACCAGAAAAGTCTAGAATTTACATTTGGCTTCTTCAAGACACACCTCAGAGCTTTATGGCTTGAAACAATAACTACTTTAGAGACGAATAATTATTAATTGAATTTATCTAAAGAAAATATAATGATAAGAAACTCCTCTTTTTTATGGTGTTGTTTTATTATGATGAATCAAATGTCCTCTAAGTAAAGTAAATCACTTGTGAATAACCATCAACCCAATAAGATTAGATAACTCCGACCACAAATTTTGATGTGTTGCATATAAACTCAAATGTAAAGTCCCACTATGGGGGCTGTTTGATTGGTGGAGTGGCTAGACCCTTATTTAGTTCATCAAATGATACCCTGTATTATTCCTCCAAAATGAAGTAAATATCATTGTGAAGCAATCTAGATAAGGTTAGAGATATCATTCTAAAATATCTAATGAAGCATCGATAAAAGCTTGCATACTGTAAGAATGATCTAAAATCTCGGACACATTAAGGATATAATAAGGATGAAATAATATCTGCCTTGGACCTATCAACCTCTATTCCATGCTTTGACACTACATTCCCTAATACAATTCCATGTTCTACCATGAAATGACATTTTTCAATGTTTAAACCCATATTATTTTCAATAAGGCGATTCAACAACTTTCCCAAACTAAAGATATATTCATCAAATTAAGATCCATGTGCTATAAAATCATCCATAAATACCTCTATGCGGGTATCAATGAAATCAAAAAAAATACTCACCATGCATCTTTGGAAGGTACTTGTGGAATTTTATAGTCTAAATGGAATCCTTTAGTAGGAAAATGTAATGAAATGACAAGTGAATATTGTTGTCTCCTAATCCAAAAGAGCTGTAGGAACACAAAAATGTCTACAAAATCCATCCAAGAAATAATAGTCTGTTTCCATTGTCTCCCAATCATTTGATCAACAAATGGGAGGGGTAATGGTCTTTGCGAGTGGATTGATTTCGTTTTTGATAATCAATATAGACACACCATATTTTTTTCACCCTCATTGGAACTAACTCCTCTCTCTAATTTCTAACAATAATAACACCACTTTTCTTAGTCACAATGTGAATTGGAATCACCCACTGGGAATTTGAAATGTGATAAATTATACCTTCCTCAAGAAATCTGTTAACATCTTTTTAACAACATCTAAAAGTGTTCTATCTTAGCGTGATCCTCCCAAATAATCCTATACATGAAAATAGAGGGTCTATTACGAGATATTTCATCCATGGTTCAATTGATTAACCTGATGTTTTCCCTCAAAATATTCAAAAAAAATCTTCATGTTCAAGAGGGATATTGTTATCAATTATAATAGGTAATATCTCACCACTCAACAAGCTTGAGTATTTGAGATTTGGTGGAAATTTCTTGAGTCCAATAATGGATGATGTGGTATTGATGGAGAAATTGAATGAATTGAATTATGTGAAAAATGAACATCATTATCAGAATAGAAATCATCAAAATCATAGAATAATGCAGGAAATCCTTCTGAATACATAATAGCCTTGTCATAATTAGATTTAACATGATCAGTATTAGAATATGAATCAAAATAAAAATAAAATCCAAGAGGGGTTTTTGAATCATAATTAGGTGTGGAAGTTCCCATAGACATCAAGCTTTAAGAAAGAATAATAATGTTCATAAGCATAGGGAAATAAAATTACATCGGGTTTTTACTTGATGATTCAAAGTGGGAGATAACAAAATTAGAATGGTCCTATAAGAGGTGAAGTTACCCAGTCATGATACATGTATCATTGAGATGGGGAGAGTTGAATTAGTGACATATTTTTGTTTTATGTTTCCTTTCTTTTTGAAAAAAACTTCACCTCCTTTGAAAAGAGTGCATTCCCTACTAAACACACACAACCACAGGAACATAATATTTACAAGGATCACTGCTCAATAATAGTATCTACATACATGGTATTGTATAGAAATAATTCAATACCACACAATATACTAGAAAAAATCCTCTAATTGGGAATATAAGGAGTAGGATATACCCTTACACTTGTGTAGCGCATGGAAAACAATCCTCAAGAACATGTGCACCCTCTTATAAAAAATATGAAAAAAATGTTTAGTGATTCTTAATCATCTTTCATAATTTAATATTTCAAAAAAAATATTCTCTTTCCTACCCAAAATATGATAATAACTACCTTTCAAAAAACATACTAATTGTTCTGAACTTAAATCCTTCATTCACCCATTTAGGTGTCTTGCGTGAAACTTTTATGCCTCTCGCGGAAGATTGTACTGTTTTCATGAAACGCCTCTGGCGCGCAACTTCAATCTTGTGAATCATATTGCATGAAACTTCAATATTTCATAAAAATATCTAGTTTCACACAACTTATCCTTCTTACATGTAACTCTATTTCTTTCTCACCACTCCATTTAAATAAAAATCATCCACACTTCAATGTTCAGGATTTCTCTAAGTGTTGATACTTTTTAATTAGTGGGGGTCACCTCTTATTTTAGGTATTGCTGACCCCTACACACAAAACCCTAATGCATCATGCAAGATCCCAACTCACTGTGTAAAACCCCATTTGAAATTGATTTGGGCGCGTAAGTCCCTTTCTCACCAACCTCGTCTTTCTTTCATTTCTTGAATATTTCACACACTTCATTACATTTCCATTTTTCTTTGTTCCAACATTGAATCATGACATTCACACAACACACCAATCCATATTCAAACTTGCATGCATAATCCATTTCCAAAATCACATTTCTCACTATCCCGATTTTTAGCCCCAAAAATTTGGCAAACACGGGGAGAAAATTCCACCTTAAAATTTGCATCGACACGAACACCAATGCGGCTTCATTGTCATATGGATTATTCAACAAAAAAATTCTTTCATCATGAACTGTACCTTTGGTGACGTAGAGTATTAGATCGAACACCTTTAGCATCGTGATATTTTCAACACAATGTATTGTATCTTCTCTATCCTCTAGCATCATAATTCATTCCAATCAGAACGTGATATTGTTGACATTATGTTTTCTCCCCCTTTCATTCATAAGGATTTCATCACAAGATCACCAAACTTATGATATTCAAGAAATATAAATTATCTAAGCATCATCTAATTTTTCAAGTTTTTTACAAATTAAATTGATTTATTTTCCTTCACAACAAAAGGCAACACTCTACAAAAGCTTACTCTTCTTACTTTATTCTTCATCCTACTTGGTCCCAACAAGGGGTACTTCATGGGTTCCATAACATTAAATATAAAAAATTAATCTCCAAACACCATGTAAAGTCTACCCTTAGAGACATTTCTGATAATTTATAGAATTTTGAGGAAGGATCTACCTAACATAATGGGAGTTTGATAATTTTTTTGATCATCCTCTATGTTAAGAAGATAAACATCTAATGTAAAGATCATGTCTCTTACTCGAAAAAGTACCTCCTCAAGGAATCTTGTTAAATATTTTGTAGCTTTATTCCTTCAATACACCACTAATCTCATCACCTTCAATACACCAAACTATAAATAATAGAATACATAGTGAGGAATCCCCTTTATAGAATCTTACAAATCACAAAATGCATTATATAAGTGTAACTCCCCTATGGTGCATGGTATGGTGAATGTCCCTGGATCCTTTCCCTTTGTTTTCATTGATTCAGTTAGTATAATGAGTGGTGACACATTCCTTTAAAGATTTATCTTCTCATTTCCCATGATCCCTCTTTGATTGGTACAATGTTATTTTAAGAATTTGGTATACCTTGGGGTTTTACTAATGTATTCATGTAAAGGAATGTTAATCATAATGTGCTCGAGTGTATCAAAAACATATTTTGAGTATTTCCTCTTCATCCATATTATTGGTTTGAAACACTATATTTTAAAAAGGGAAGATGAATAATAAAGAAAATTATCGATGATTTTTCTTAACTTTTTTTATTCTTTAGATATTTATCAACTAGTCTTGACTAGGGATTCTCCTTAGTTGAGGTAAACCGCAGTTGAATGATAGGTGAAGATGTGTTAGTTGTTTACTTCCCAATTCTCAATGTGATGGTTTTGATATACCCCTTTGTATTTAGAGTAGGTTGGGAAGGAATATTTCTAGAGTTCCTACTTACCAGTTCATAGAGGGCGGTTTCAATTTAGCTCATTTGTGTCTCCAACTCCCTCAACTCCATTCCTTGAATCTTTAGCTCGTTATATTGAATAAGAAAAAAATTATTAAAAAGATCATTAGTGTTATAATATTACATTGGTTGACAATTAAATTGTTTTTGGGTTCTTGATGCTTGATATTCAAATATACTTTAGGGTTATTGGAATACCTATTGGTAAGGAAGAAGATTTTGGATGTTTTGTTGAAAAGGGGGACATTGTTTTCTTCAGAGTCATACCCCATGTCTAGTTTATCCTTGAATCCTTGGTTGTATGTTGGTGAAAGGAATCATGTTTATTTTGAGGATGTGGTTGTTGTTGCAGATGATATGGTCTCCCAAATAATACAATTGTGCAATCCCTTGTCTCCTGTAATTGGGTTAAACTATCAGTTGGGTGGTATGTTTCAATAAAAATGTCACATGGCCTCATGGGAAAGGGTTGGGATTTCTTTTGAGACAATGAAATCTACCACATCATAGTGTTCAATTATTCCAACATGGTATCAATTAGATTATTTCCAATTGAATATGGACTTACCTAATTCACTCCTCTATCTTGTGGTGTAGCTAGATCACAAAATTTTCGGGAGTTTTGTACAATCTTGTTGATCAATGAACGTGAAGCTACTGGTGTTTTTTACCAATTCCCCTCTAGCTATGACATCCACCATGCTCCTCAATATAGGAATTATTCCCACATAAAAGTGTTGAATGAGTAGTTTCTTACTAATTTGTTTATGTTGATATCTTTAAAATTAATTCTAGAAATGCTCCCAGAATTCATACATTAACTCCCCTTGTGCTTTCTTGATCCCTAATATTTCATTTTGAATGGAAGTAGTCCTCTATTTTGGAAAATATATTTCCAAGAAAAGCCCTTTCAAATAATTCTAACATGTTTCATCTTCAGGTTATAAATAATACATCCAATCCTTTTCAAATCCATCAAGTGTGAATGGGAATTATCTTAATTTTATATGCAATAAAATTTGGTTAATAGTTAATAACGGGTGAAACCAATTCTCGAATGGTTCAATTAAGTTCAGTATTATTATTATTTGTATCCATTGGTTCTGGTTTTATGTTTGAATTATAATTTCTTCTAATTTTAATGTTCTTATAATGGATGAATTCTCGAACATGTATAATGTTGAAACATCCCTTAGACTATGACATTCTAATTCGATCCCTAAGGAAATTTTCAATATCAGGGTTATGATCTAAGAGATCTTGGTGATTAGTTTGTACAATAAATCAAATACAAATAAAATGAATAATACTAGACCATATTAAAAATATTAGAAGTTTGAGTTGATGGTCAAAAAAAAATAAAATAATACAACAAAATAATAAGAAAATTCATATTGGATAAAGAAGGAATAAATAAGATAAGAACAGAATAAAATAAAAATTTTAAAAAATACCATTAAATGGATGAAATAAGTACTCTCCTCAAAAAACATGGTTCAAATTAAAAAGGTACTACTGTGGGTCTCTCAAATGTTGTGTAATTCTTACTTGTTAGGTGCAGTAGAGTGGATGACCATGGTCGTGCCTCAAAGGAGGAAGTAATTTGAACAACATATTAAAGGTATCTGAAAATAAAATAAATTTGAATAAACATAATACTTAAAAGGACTAGATGTCTCCATTTATAAATCTAAAGAATTATACTAGTAGAAGAACGTATTTTTTTCCTTTTTATTTTGTTTTCTAAATTTGATTGAGAAAATGTAACGAATAGATTTTTTTCAGAAAACTATTTTTAGAAAAAATTATTTAGGTAACTATAAATATTCACTTAATTATTAATAATTATCATTTAAATTAATATTCACTTAATTATGATCGCCTAATTTTTTGACCCTCAAACCCTATACGAATTAACTTAACCACCAATATGAAATTAATTAAAGCCTATGTTTGATTCAAAACATGCAATCACAGAACCCGGGTTTGATTGATGTTCTAATGATAGATTACGGTCAGTGGTAAATTAGGTAACATATCCACTCTAGAAATAAGGATTAATTATGTTTAGGGATTATATTTGAACTCTATAAATTGATCTTATGTGGTTCCTATTATTGATTAACATCGCGCTCTCACAATTCACATAATTCTCAACTTCATTGGTTTTGTGTTAATTATTAAATTTCACTCATTGTTTCATTTAAATTAAAAATTTATTTCATATATCATTTTAATTTAATTTAAGTTCCTCATTTATTCAAAATAAATTATTGTAGAAGGTAATAGGTAGTCTTATTACTAAAAATAACTACTCTTCCATGTGCGGTGTAGTCATCATAGAAACGTTTTTTATGTGAAAAGCTTGTGGAAAGGGTATAACCAAATTAAGATTCTAATAATTATTTTTATCCAAACAAAATATAATAATTATAAGAGGAACTAATATTTTTTCTACACAAAACAAATATCACAGCGCAAAGAAGAAGAAGAAGAAGAAGGCTTTGATAAAGGGATCCATATTTCAAGAGATAACCTTAATAAAATGCTCGGATTATTTGAGTGGAACCACATATAATCTTCCCTAAAATTCCTAATTCATGTTCCCATCCCTCCAAATAAAAAAATAGATATTTATAGAGTGTAGTGAATGATAGGTTACAATTGGTTTTAAGTGTGAATGGAGAAATTTATCCAAATATTTTAATCCAAATTTCCCCAACTATTGGGCCACCAAAACTTGTTAAGCAGTTATACTTTTATAAATACAGTTCATGAAAAAAATATTTCTTTATATTATCCCAAACTTTGGGCCCAATCCAAGCACGTATGAAGAAGTTATGGCCCAAATACTAATGTGGTGTCCTGTCTAAAGAGTCCATACCATATTTGATTTCATGGACGTCTTACTCGAATAAAATGAATGATTTAGCTATCATGTCCAAAATAATATTTTTATCCCATTTTTTTGGAAACATAGTTAAAATATTTTATGTTAAAAAAATTCATATAAAAATATTTATGTTCGAAATATTATAGTGAGTTTTAAAGGGAACAACTGGAATTTTCATAAAATTTTCGAATGAATGATCTAATCCCAAATTTTTTATAATTAAAAATATTTAGAATAATGAAAGGAAATAATGTAATTTATTATAAATAAATTATTGAATAAAAAATTATCATGTACCCACTCCAGTGTGAAATATTTCCCCTTGGGGGGGACACACTCCAATATCATTCCCCCAAAAAATATTCTTGTGACTGTCTCCAAAAGATGTTAAACTTTTGAGTTGACCCAAAATCCTTATCCCCTAAAATAAAATTGGGATTATTGAGGTACAAGTCTTTGAAATAATTTCACCCCGATAATCAATTACCTATTGACCGATATGGGATGTCTTAGGTTACATTCCTAAGATGCCTCAAATGTGATATACCCTAAAAATTATAAGTACTTAACAGGTGCTCAAACTACCTGAAACCTTGGACTTCCAAGATGTTCCCAACATTAATAACTCTCTTGGATTAATGTTACTATCCTATCAAGATAGAATTTTTTTAATTAACTGGTATCTAGCTCATGATAGCACTAGGAATGAGAATTATGAACATGACTTAAATATGTGAGGGTGACCCAAACTACATGACGAAATCCAAGGAATAATCTATCGAAGGAAAAACCGATATCCTATAATCCTATTTTGATCAGGGACCTTAAATTTTCAATTAATGTGATGGGATTTTATGGCCTTTGTAAAGTGGGAAAGCAAGGAATTAGACAGCATGCACGATGCGCTAGCCCTGGAAAAAGCATAGTAAATAGATATTGTGAACCCAATGTGAAACTCTTCTCCATAAAACATGGAGAAATGTAACATTTGAGGCACTAATGGATTTTTATTGCACCATATCCAGATATTCTCTACCGGGTCCCACTAATCAAGCAGTGGGCCTAGCATGAATTGATCCAATGAATTAGGGAAGATTACATTGGGCTTCCTCAATCTGCGACATCATCAGTGTGGAATCCATCCCTACATTAGGATGAATGGATGGTGTTAGATTGTTAAGAATAACCTGTATTATACATGTACTAATAGATGAATCCACATGACTTACATGACTTAGGCTATAGGAAACCGGCGAAATCACACCAACAAGCTTAGGGGGAGGGGGAATTTTGGTGTGGAAATCCCCACGTGATTATACTCCTACCATGAATTCAATCATGCCTTCATCTGTTGGAAACCCACACACTATTTCACACTCTGATCTCATCTAGAAGAGGGTGATGAATACCCTTATATTGTGGTATTTTTAGAAAGAATTCATTCCCACTATAGATATGTTCCCCCAATAACTCGAAGCATCAGTTCCTCACTGACACTACCACTCCATAGGGATGTGCAGGCAGAAACCACCCCATTTTACAATGGATAAACACTTTGGTGGACTATCCATGGAGTTCTTTGATAGCTCACTCCCATGTACTGGGGAGATAGGGGATTTTAGAGTTATTCCTGGAGTGACCACCACTCTAGAGAAACCTATGGTGCTTCCATGAGGTCTTTCTAGTTACAATATAGATCTGTTCTATAGGCCAATGAGCATGTTTAATCCGTCCTCGCTCTATCATACCGGGTCCAAAACATATGATGCCAACACCTGGGGAAGACCTATAACATTTCTCAACAAGAGGCATCATCTACAGATCAAGTGTCCCCTTCCACCACTGACGAATCCCCCCAGATCCTTGTAATTGTTTAATGGGGATCTCTCTACAGCCACCTAGGACTGAGACCATAACTACCTCTTAGGAAGTCAGGGTTGAATCTCTCATTTTATGGTCTCATTGTCATCCACTACAAGCCATATCATGATAAGGAACAACATTGTAGAGGTCCTCCTCTCACTTCCATCAACCAGTATGAAGATCCTCCCAGTGCCACCATCAACCAGTGCTGAAGTCCTCTCCACACCACCACCAACTAGTATAGTGGTAATCCCCATGCCATGATCAACAGGTGTGGAGTTCCTCCTTAAACCACCACCAACCAGTATGGAGGTACTCCACTTTCCACCATCAACCAATGTAGTGGTCCTCACCGTACCACCATCAACTAACTCAGAGGTCCTCCCAAGGAAAAATAAATGATCTTCTCTGAAGAAAAATACTGGTATGGGAGCGAAACACAAGTCATATGGGTTGTTCAATTGGTGTAAACCACAACACTTGAGGTAAACCCCAAGATACTCTCATAAATCATTGCATGGAGTAATATCACACTGCCATAAGTTAATCCCTAAGAAGAATCATTTAATCATTGAAGTCTCAGAATATATGGAAACAGACAAATCAATGATGGAACCTTCACCCCCACCCCCAAAGCCTAGGGTAGAAGCCCTTAAATTGAGGCTTACAATCCTAAAATACAAGGTCCACAATATCCTCAAATCCCTCCAAATGTACTTGTAGGTGGAGTTTGTTCTAGCCTCCCACTAAGGACTCATAGTGTAATTGTCTTTGTCACTACCAGTTTCCCTACACTCTTCTTATACCCAATAATTTAGAGATATTTTAGTATCTGGTTTGACTACCTTAGATGATGGGGAGTACTCCATTGAGCCTCAATCATATGTTTTTACCCTCACACATAAGGTAGTGGTAAATACTTCAAACTTCATGGATATGATCTTGATGTAGTTTTCACCAACAAAATATTTCCCAGCATGTTGTTGACATTCAACTAGTGTAGAACCCACTCTCTCAATAGATCAGTATAAAATAATGTATGTGTTGGTTCCACCACCCTTGTCTCAGTCATTTATAATAAAGGATTGTTATGACCAAGTGATGGACCCTTCCCCTAAACAAGAGGACCTATGAGATATTCATGACCCTAACTAGCTATCAGTGTCCTTATGGACACATAAAGGTACATATTTTTTTTTATCTCGGAGTCCGTCATTGAGGACCCAAAATTTTTTTTTCACTAGATTATCTTGGTGACAATCCACCACCTTTAGGACCATTAGTTATCTTACCCAGGAATACACAAGAACCTCAATGTTGTTCACCAGTAGTGCAATATTGTTGATATCATGACACTCCAGTATCTCATCACTTGAAGTCATATAGACACTACCAAACTCTCTATAGAACCTATGTTAAGAGAATCACCATGCTCTATTAGTTCATTGAAGAGGAATATCTATACATGCATATTAGACGCTTCGATAAGTATTACATCCTTTATATCATCCCTTTCATATGTTAGTGATAGGACCTTAAATATGGAATATTAACTAATAAATAAGGTTCCCCTTGGCTACCAATATAGTTAATTTGAGAACCATCGACCCGCAAATGGATCAAAGAAACAATTTTTCCAACATAGGGTATCATATAGAAAACGTGCCATAAGGGGTGACACAGTATCAGGCAGACCCCTCGACAGTTGTCCTCACTCTTCAACAAAGATGGGTACTAGGCCTCAGGTATCCTGCAAATGTGATGTTACTACATTACCATCAATAAATTTAAAAAAGGAAGGGACATTTCAATCCAAATGACCCATCCTAGGATGTAAAAAATCATGAGTTGGAACTTGAGATAGATTCCTTACTCCAAGTGAAAGAAGAATACATAAGGATAACATCTGATCTTATCATAGAGAAGTTTCTAGATATTGAAAAACTCATAAAATATTTAGTCACTCCTCTAGTGGGTAAATTAGTATTTCTCGGTCAAATTCCCCAATTTGAACATGGTGGACTCACACACCAAGTCAGGATAGAAGCTGGGGGCTATGGAAAAAGATCAATATATGATCCCCCCACCCCACATGAGCAGCATGATTATCCACCTTGTGGTAAATTTCATGTTTCTCCCCAAGTTTTTGAGCCTATTAATGAATTTATATCCACAAAATCCCACCACGATGATTTCATATCTTCTCTGGTTTCTCATATTGAGTCACGGGAAACAAGACATATGGTAGTTATTCTTGATGTAAATCCATACCCATCATGGGTGGACCATGTTTGAGAACCCCCCCCCCCCAGTTTAGTAACCCCAAAATCACTTCATTTAATCGGATGGTTTATCCCTTAAATCACCTATATCACTTCACACTAAGGTGAAAGCCATTGGTAAAGACTCCAAAATAGTAGGAAGATTCCAGAATATGATACTTCATCCAGACATTAGAAGGTATTGTGATTATTTATAGTCGTCTCCCCATTGGGTGTGTTTCCAGCTGGGAGGATCCTCATATATAGTTCCTCTACTACTTCATCTCCAACACATAAAAGATACGAATCTTCTACCTGTTCATGTAAAAATAGATCCTGATGATAGAGTCTCCAACTTTGTAACTCGATTGAAGGGACTCACATATTTACTCAACATTTCACTGTCTCAATAATAGATTCTCATGATGTGCACGAAGATTGTCAATAATGATTATATCCCTACCCTTGTCTACCTAAATTACCCTGGTATAGTTTGGGAGTTCTCCAAGAAGGATCGTCATCTAGAATAATCTTTATAGTGGACTAAACAACTTTCATGTCCATTTCCCTATCCATATCCTATGATAAGTCTATTGAATGATTATATAGCCACCACTATGCATGAAGAGGTTACTGAGATGGTGCACCTGTCGTCCCCTTTGTTGGATTAGCCTCTCTGATCATAGCCTCACCAGGAACTTCCTCACCCAGTTTATCCCATCAGGGAAGGCCTCAATAAGTGCATCTGTCTCGATGAAATAATATAGACCTACTCCCTCATAAATTCTAGGCTCCCAAATTTCCTTTCATGGAAATAAAAAAATAGGATTATTACTTTAGGTATTTATATGTTAAAGATATTTCATCTGAACCCTGGAAAATGGAATCCTGGATTTTCTAGAGTAAAGGAGACCCCGTGAGGCTGAACACACTGGCAGTAATGACCATTTCCTATATCAAAATAACCTGATACATACCATCATAGAGTGGTTTGTTTTCAAATAATTAATCTAGGACCTAGTGGATCATGTCTTATTTCTTTTGGTAAATGTTTCAACATAGTTGACATATGTCTCCACTAACCTCAATAGTGAGAGTGAAGACTCTAGTGGGTGGAAAAAAGCCCCAAGTCATGGGATGAATAATTATGATTGTTGGTTGTATTGAAAATAATTTAGTCAGGACCATGGTAATAACTATACCCTCTTGAGAAATATATAACCTCATGTTGTTTATACAACTCCTACAATCATTAGCTCAACATCTTTACTGCATCCTCCCAAGTATCTAAAGAACATATCTTGACAGATTAAGGGAAATCAATGTCCTCCATGGGTGTCCAAGACATCTCATACCATTGTTGTATTTATGACTCCAAAATATGGAGATAAACATAGGGTCCACCCATCCCTAGACTATTCCACATATGAAGATCGTGAATAGACCTATATGAATGTTTTCAAGCTCATGGACTGCTTCACAATGAATAATAGTGTGGAATGTAATTAAAACTCCTTAGTTTCCTCCATCCAATGACATTGAAGGAGAGGCATATGATATATGAGTTGTCATAATTCTCACGATATCACTTCAATTTAATTTTTCCACAATACTTAAAATAGGAAATAATATTTTTACATATCACAGAAAACCTAGTCTCCCTAATCCACTCCATTAGGCACACCCCCACATCAGACTATTTTAGTTGACCATGTAGCTTAGCCATGACATCTCCATGATTATCCCTATCAAGAAAGGTCCCAACCTCATCCAACTAACACTAATCAAGAATCTGTTCAAATCATGATAGTCATCCAACAACATCTATTATGCCCCTGAAAAGGAGAGACCCTCCATGTGAATAACTATTCCAATAGAATGGAAGTATGATGTGATAAAGAACCTCATAGGCATACTCATTAGGACTTATCCTCGATTCACTCTTCTTAACAATGGGTGTGTGAGAATCTGTTGTCGATGCCTTGAAGAACCCACTTAAATTTGACGAAAAAATAGTTGATGTTGAGTCCTACTATGCACTAGAGGCTGAGAAAGATGAATGTCGATCTATTATCTCTTTTTAAAATAATATAAGGGTGTCATAGTTTAGTGGAACATATACCCACTGTAAATCATAATTTAGTTTAACGTCACGGAAATCCATTGGTGCCTAATAGATACTATATATGGGATTAACCTCATCCCATCCTTGATTCTACTTAATTTGGGTCTCATAGAATCATATCTGAATCCCTCCAACCTAAAAATTCAGGGTTATGATAATCCTGAGCATAAACTGTGAAGAAATATTTGTATAAAGACTCAGTTAGGTGTCCTTGTATCAATTACTAAATATAAGTTAGTCTCAAAGGTTACTTCCTATAATGCACTAATGGGATGACCATGGATTCATTTTCCTGATTTTTTCCCCTCAATGTACCAATAGTTTTGAAAATACTTCCTTGATCATTGATCAGGGGAACTCTAACAAGATGATCCCCCTTGACCTCTTTTCAAGCCCGCAATCTGAATTTTTTTCACTACCAAATGGAATTATAAAAGGTTATTATAGATGGGTGTGAACACATTAATTCCAAAAATGTCTTAACACCACTACAACTAATCCACGGGTAGAATTTAAATACATATATATCCTATTTATTCATCAGTTATATCTCGCATTACTAGACCTATGGTCTATTTCATTATCTCCAGGAAAAATGAGCATTCAAAAATTACTTGTTACTCAAACACTGGATAGTCCCGGATGATATAGGAGGACTCTTCTCATGTTAATTACTAAAAATTTAACCCCATCTACACCAATCTATAGAATTATTTCATGTTCCACAAGGTAGGGATGACTTAAAATGATCAAATCTTCATCATTGCTTTGATGTCAATATTGGACCTCACAGCTAGAAACTAGATGGAATTGGCCCATTGGATTATGTTTCTATATTCTCAAAGGAGTGGGAATCCCATAGTGAGGATTCTATATCCACCAAAGAAGACACCAGTGCTCTCCCTAGGTTAACTAGACTAGAAGAGTTGTCTTTACCCTCTAATCCTCCTATCTTACACAACAAATAGGATTTTCAAGATGCCCCTCTAGAATATGAAATGGTTTCTTCAACACTATAGATGAGTTAATCTAGGTGTACCTTAGTACTAAGGAAGATCTGATATCAATACTAATTACTGAAAACCATTTCTTCAGAGGAGCAGCACTAGTACATGGCCTTCTTTAAATAACACCACATCCTATTTTCCTGGAGCTCTGATTAGATTCTAGAGATATACCCCCTGGTTATTATTCATCACCTAGTCCTCCCTGTGGGTAGTCATTAGTTCAAACAACCTCTATGAAAGATAAACCCCCCTTATAGTGTTATGGTCAATGCGAAGTTTGGAAAACTTATTAAAGAAATATTTTTCATGGAATTATTATTCCCTAGGTGGATAGCCTACATTTTCCTAGACAAGAAGAAGAATGGGCTGATCAGGGCATGTATATCTTCCAAGACCACAACTACCATTGTTTGAATGAGGATTTTACCCATCAAATGAAAGAACCATTGATTGAAACCATGAATTTGTTCTAGAACATATATATCATGGATGGATACATTGAATATAATCAAACCTGCATAGACCCTAAGAATGAGGATTCCACCACCATTAGGGTTCTCTAAGGCACCTTTTACTATCAAGAGATTCATTTCATCTTGAATAATGATGGATCCACTAACCATTAGTCCATTCACCACTTCTTTAATCCTATTCTTGAAATATTGGTAAAAAATTACATGTGTGATTTGGTAGTCAAATATTACTAATGTCAGGACCATCTCAATGATATTGTAAATGTTTTCAACTTCCTTCACTCCCAACACTTGAAGATGAACCCTTTGATGTGTGAAATTAGGGTTACCTCTCTAATTTTTCTCATCTTCATTGTACATTATAGAGTTGTAAGATTGTCCTAGAGAAAATAAAGTCTATCAATAAAATTCCTCCTCCAACCAATATATGAATGTTGAAGGGCCTCCAAGGCCACTTAACCAATATACGATGATTTATAGAAAATCATGATGGAATGTGTAAGCCCTTTTTAAGTTTTATGATGAAAGGAATAATTTACCAGTGGGATGAGGAGTACCAAAATTCCTTTGAGGACATCAAGCAGTACCTTCGATAAACTCTTTCCCTAATGCTACCAATCTTAAAAAAATCCATTGGTACTCTACATGACTACTCTATAATGATCCCTTGGTTCCCATATACTACAAAAAAACAATTAGGTCATTGGAAAAACCAACACTATATTAATTGCATGATCCTTAACAGAGAGACCAGATACTCCCCCATCAAGAACAGTTGTCTGGTTCTAGTTTTTTCAATGCAGAAGTTGTAACATTATTTACAATATCATGAGATATAGGTGGTGTATTAAGTAGACATGATAAATTATATCCTCAAATACATTGCGATAAATAAATTATTGGAACATGGTAATCCTCTTGTAGTTCGAGATCATTTTTTCCCAGATAAGGAAACCAAAGTCTATGAATTGGAGAACATCCTTGATGAACATCCAACCCAAGAAGAACTTCCCTTGTATGTTGATTTCTATGATAAAGATATTCTCTCAGTGGGATAGGTAGTACAATTTTGGCAGATGAATTTTGATTTCGCATATCTAATCACAAGTATTAGATGTCTCAATCTCCCAAAACATAATAGGGGAAGTGTGGGAATCATCTTCATCACTCCAACAAAGGTTGTCTTGTCTTACTCTGAACTATTGTCAAAAGGATGCACCAACAAGGTAGGGTACTTGGAAATTATTACCACCTTGAGTTGTCCCTAAATTTTGATTTACCCTATTTACATGTTAAGGGATAATATAATTTAATCGTCATGTAAATAAAGGTTGACTAATTCTCTAGAAAGCAAGATCTAGTGCCCCCTATGGAATGCACCCATCAATAGATTGCCCAGTTTTCTTCCCAGCCAAAGGTGGACCATTTTCCTTGATTACAGAATGGTAAATCCAATTTTTTGTGAAGTTATCCACATCCCTCATAGAACCTAACCATGATTACTTGTTTATTCATGTGGCACACTGCAGTTTTATCACCCTCTCCACTTCAGATGATGGAAACTGATTGGTAAATCAGTTGGTTTTCAGTAATTTTGTTCTAGGATCTTAAAATCCATCCACAACCAAGGAAATATACAATTGGAAAACACCATTTTTCATGTATCTTCATCATGGAATTATCCCCACATATTGATCCAATCATGAGAAAATTTACTACCGTGTAGTGTAGTTTCCCTTATAGAGTGGTCCTAACCTTGAGAAACCCCTCTACAGGCATGGGTTTGATTGAATTATCCTCTGTTTCATCCAAGGTTAATGGATACCTCATTTCATGCAATAGAACCATGTCTAATAATGTGGTTCCCAACAATCAGGATTGATTATGTCCCACTAATTTTGATTTTTGGGATTCTTCTAGATCACCATGGTTCACAACTATGTTGAGTTAACCAAGAGGTTTCACGCCTGTCAAATCCATGCTAACATTGTGCATAAAATACCAAATCTTCACCACACAACCAAATACTCCTGGTCCTTCTTCAGTATGAGGACTTGACATTGTGGAAACATACCCTCCAATACAACTTGAAAGTACATATTTATTTTGACTACTATAGACTTCTTCTTTAAATGGGTAGAAGTGTTTCCCCTGAATGAAGTCAAAACCTAGGTTTTTCTCTAGTTTTAGTTTACCCACATCATCCATAGATTTAGAGTGACTCATGATATTCTTATAGAAAATTAAACCAACATTTGGGATGTGGAGCTAAATAAGTTGTCCTCCAAGTACAACATTTGGTACCACCATAATTCTCTCTACCATGAATTGTAAAATGTAAACATTGAGGTGTTCAACAATACCATTTATACTATATTTAAAAAATGGTGGTATAATACAAAAATATCAATCCCGAAAAGATCCCTAATTCCCTTTGGGCCAATTGGATGACAACTCAAAATTTCACCCAGCCAACCCCATATTCATTTGTGTATGGAATAGATGTAGTCCAACTCATTGAGGTTCAATTTTTATTACTCTAAATGGTTTTTTACGACAAGAGGATGGTAAAATTAATGTAAAAGGTACATTTATCTATGTTTTAATCCTATAAAGAAAATAGGCTTTAGAACTTTCATATCATGTACAGGTACCTGTATAGGATAGCCATAGAATTCAATAAGAATGTAGAGACCCGAATCATAACGTACATGGAAATTACATTACATTTTCGGAATACTTAGTACATAACAAACACACACACACAAGGATCGTAATAGTTTAGTGTCTTTGGAAACTCGGAATATAATCTTCTAATCGTGGTGAAAGTTCTTCAACATCTCCCATAAAGATCTTCCCTTTTTTTACCTAAAACCATTCCTTATATCCTGGGGAAAATAAAACATAAAAGGGTGAGCTCAAATGCACAGTAAGGGTAAACAAAAGAAATATCAATCACATCATTTTCATAAGAACATAACATTTTGGAAATCTTAACCTGAAAAAGAGAGCATAATTTCATAACATGAAATAAATCATAGTAGTGAAATGAAATTCCAATAATCATAACATAAAACATGAAACTTTGTGGCATACACACATAATCATAGAGAATCATTTCTTATTAGTCAAGACTCATTTCCAAGACTATCATAGTGAACAAAGTCCATTTCTGATCCGAGTCACCCTCGTTTTAGTCCTGTTTCACTGAACCGGTATAACCTACAATTCCAGACATGTCTATCTCATGAGATATAAAATATTTACCCAATGCATTGGAGGGATATATAGGTCCCACCCATCTCATAATGATACCATTCTTATGTGTGCCACAAAATTAGAAACCACACATCATAGCATAACCCATGTAATAAAAATGGGATTCATAAACAACATGACATCATAAAACAATTAATATAAGATAAAGGAATTCATAAAAATAATTCCATCACAACATAATCAAATCAATTTTATAATAGGGATAGAAATAGAACCCTATATTTTCTTATATGGAAAATAATTTTGATAAAGCACTTGAACTCCATTCTTGAGGAAAATATCCTTTCTACATCAAAAACATTTTCCATTCTTTAACATGTCATACAATTTTAAACTAAAACAAGTTGATTAAAAATAAACTTGAAAACTTTTAAAGGAATATTCTTGGAAATAATGTTTTAAAAATCCATTTATGCCGTATAAGTTAAAAAAACATTCTTCTCGTACTTTTGTCGGAAAAGTCAAAAAATACCTCTTATGAAAAACGACAAAAGATTCCTTTCATATCTTTTACTAAAAACTCACCGAAGGGTAAAATCAGATTTAAACAATTGTAGTTGGATGGAAATAATACTACATATTGAGGAAACATGGATGTGGATGATAAAATACACCCCAGTAAAATCCTAAGTATAAACAATCTCAGATAAAAATGAGATTGTGATATTTTCTCTTACATTTGGTCCGATATGCTTTGTATGTGTCCGAACCTCCTGTATAATGATTTAAATGATTTTATTGACTTATTAAAGAATCATACTTATTTTTATGATATCATATATGGTCATATTCTTAGCTTATTATTAGTAATATTTCATTACTACTTGTTATTCGGGTGTTTATTACTTTTTGTTCTTATGCGTGTTTTGTCGAATAAATTCTTATTCTTCTCTTTAGGTTATAGATACCTAATTTACAGAATGGTATAAGTGTAATATATATCATATTAATTCTTTCAATGCATTTATATAATCATTATGAAATGAAGATCATGTAGAACGAGTCGCATCACATCATGGAGACGGTATTCTGTACGTACGCATGAGTGATGATATCGTTCCTATGATCATTGAATTGTATTGAAGTGTATGTATACTATTTCAGAATCAATATCACTTTATAATAGTCATATATAGTCATTATGTACACCATTATACCCATCCAAGTAAGGTGGTGGTGGAAAATAGATTACACCACAGCGTGGAGACGGTATTTCGTACGTACGCACGCGCGGTGATTTCATTTTCCGTAGGATGGATAGATGGTTAAATAAGGTTGTTTCATACTTATAATAACATATCAGTATATGAGTGATACTTATGTGATTACTTCATAATGAAACAACTAAATAAGAAGAAGTGGAAGAAGAAATAAAGATGAAAGAATCGGTAAAGGACATTACCTCTTCTTTGAAGTGCTTCTTTGAGACCTCCTTTTAGGGAACTAAAATAGGTCTTTGAAGAAGACCAGATCCTCTTGGATGTTTCTAGGGAAGTGTATAGGAGAAATTGTCAGGGGTTGGCCGAGCTTGAAGGCTCAAAGTGGTGTGAGGAAGAGAGGGAGGGGGTGCCCTTTTATAAGGGAGGAGAGGGGCACCTTTGGAATAACTAAAAATATTATTTTATTATAAAGTCAAGTTCGGTTTTAAATAGCTCCAAATTTATTTATTTCAAATATAAGGTGGTGATGGGTCTAAAGCCTCTCATCCAATAGAATTTAGACAAGTTTAGGTCATTATATTAACCTTATCTTTTAGTTTTAACTCTAAGTTAATTAGATTGACATTTACCATGTCACTTTGTATTTTTATATTATATAGTTAATAAACATACCATATACATCCAAGAGACCCCCAAGTTGTGTTTTATTAATATATATAACCTCATATAAGTCATTTGGATGAACCTTATATTTTTATGAGTAAAATAAAAATTAATAATATAATATTTTCTTTAAAAACTATTTTATGTCAATTTTGATACTATTCAATAGTTGATTTTTTTTGAAACTCATAACAGAATGATTACTTCGAGAAAAGTTAATTAAATCAATCATAACATGACATATTATCCTAGAAAATTATTTTAATTCATAAAAGTCTCAAATTATACTTATTTAGGTATTTATAATATCAATTATTCTAATTGTTCACTATTATGGTAATTACTGCATCATCATTGTGTCATAAATAAATTAAATTATTTACTGTCTAAAAATTACAAATAAACTACTATTATGTAGGAAAACGTTTTAGCTTTGTAATTAATATTTATAGTCGAATTTATCTTATGTATAACCCCATTTTAAAAATTATTTACTTATTAAACTTTGATTTTAACTATTTTAACCCTTCTTTAAATAAATTAATAATAAATGTCCTAATCTAATCCAAGTGGGCCTAAATGGTCATATTTTATTCCTAAGGTTGTTTTTGGTCGAATTACACTTGTACAATAGAATTAGGACACGTTTTAGGGTAATAATAATATCATTTTTACCCTTAATTACCCTATTTACTTTTAACTGTGGTAAAAAAAAGTAAAGAGTTACTATTCACCAAAAATTATTTTCATCTTATTGAACCACATTTTAGTCCTTGATATTAACCTTGTCTCTCGGATTTTCGAAATTCCACTCACAGAAGCGGTAAAATTAAGTTTTATGAAAAATTCAGTTTTTTTAACTACCACTTAGTGGTTTCACTATTTATCAAAAATTGAAAGTTTTCAGAATAATACCAAAATTTCACCCTAGGATAATTTCAATATTACGAATCAAAAAATTAAGTCCATTTTAAAAAATAAAATTTATAAAATTTTAAAAAGTGGTTATTACTATTCATAACGGCTAGTTTTAATAATATTTTTATAGTATATCGTTGTTTAGTGAAACTCGGTATTGCGTACTACACATGCTATCGAGGAAGGTCGCGATTGCGTGTAATGCAAGGCAAGTCTAGGATGCGTGTTGAGCAAGCTCCTTTTGTTGTAGCATACAACACAAGACATTAATGAAATTAAAAAGAATATTTTTCATAAAATCTCAGGGTGTTACATTCTACCCCCCTTAAAATGAATTTCGCCCTCGAAATTCACCGGGGTTATAAATGGTTTACTAGTCGAAAGTCTCCTTGATATAAACCCACATCGTAAAAAGGAATACCAAAACCAATCTTTAAAAACAAAAGTATGAAATTTAACTGTTACCCAAATAAACTAATAACTGGGTTTCCACATAGGTGAAAATATGGATATGGAAGAGAAATATAACCATCATGTTCTGATGGAGAGTGGTAGAGAACATGGCTATGGAAAAGCCAGCAATCACAAATCCATAAATTTGTAACGATCTAAGGTACCTTCTGATTCATCAGATATAAGAGCACTAGGACAACATTTTTGGTTTTTAAGATCATTTCCCTAAAGTTGATGAATTAAAAGAAATACTTACATGATTTTGGTACAATATCACTGTTGTTCGTGAATTGAACAATTTCCACTTCATATCATAAAGAAATGAAGTTGAATTTGTTATTCGTGAAGCATTAGCAGATCATGTGATAGAATGATGGGTTATTCCATCTGTTTCAAACAAAAGGTTAGCAAAAGTTATAAGTCCATCTTATGGTGAGATTAATCATATATGGTTCCAAAAATGGACTTATACTTTATTATCATATCGCTTAATAAAATAAAACTACTTTCTACTAACCAGGGACTTCCTGTAGGCCAGTGGTAGGTGATAAAGGCCAGTCACACTTCGGTTGTGGGTTCGATTCCCACAGCCTTGTCTGACGCGATGAGTTGTCACCTGCCCTGCAGGTTGTCCTTTTTCTAAAACTACATTACTATATCATCCCATCCTTAATATCGAAAAAGAAGTTTTATCCTTAAACAATACTAACTTATGTCCAACATAATCCATTCCAATCTTTAGGCTTATCTAAAATACTTCGGTCCAAGATCATAGTATAAATAAAATGATTACATAAGAATCACTTGAATGCCATCATTTATCCCCCCATATATCATAAGATATATCTTGTTGGTCAAATTACAATCATGTGAATACCTTAATCATGTATTCTCTTGAAGAATGAATACCCATTGAACCTTAGTGAAAACATGAATGCAGTCAAAAGTTAACTCTTTCCACATACCAAAATCCAAAAATTCTATATACTCAAACCATGATATAACCTTATCCTTATATCAGTCATGAGCTCATGAATACTATCAAACATTTAATTTTCTCCTCATCCCTTCATTATGCACATATCATCTATATTCCAAAAATATCTGAATAACCTTTCATGGATACTGGTAACATTAATCATACACTTTCAAAACTCAAGAAAGACAACAGTGTAACAATCCTTAGATGTCTCTTTATTCTGTAGTACCATGAGATTACTTATACAACATTACACATGATAAACATGTAATCATTCCACTACATTCTTAAACCATTGACCGAGTTCAACAATTCTTTCATCTCACATATCATTTATAGTCTCTTCATCATCATCCACATAAATACTACCCATACGACCATACTGATTCTCTTCATGAGACTTTCCCTTAGGGCATTGGTTTGCATAATTCCCATACATTCCACATTTAAAACATTTAACCATTGTTGACGTCGTAGCAATACCGTTATCCTCATCCCTGGAGTTAACTGAACCTTTTCCTTTGCACTTACTGGCTTTGTGTCCTTCTTTTCCACACCCAAAGAATCTTCCATTTCCTTTGAAACATTCTCCTTGATGCCTCTTCCCACATGATTTACATAGGGGAAATTGAACTTTCATTCCTCTATGATCATCATGAAACTCCATCTTTCTCTTATTAGCCGGGTCAGGAAACTTACCAAATTTTACTTTATTGATCATATTATGAGATTGCTGATTCGGCATAATAATGTTGTTTGGACTTCAAAATCCCATTTCATTTGGTTTCTCATGAATAATATCATTCTATTGTCCATCATATCCTCCATTATCGTGAATCATCTTGTTTCCATCCATTTTCTAAAACCCAAAAAGAATAGTGTGAGAGGAAAAAATCATAATAAAGGGGGAGTAACTTCAATATATAACATCTTTGGTTTAATCTAATATCATTACCATAGTTCTAGGACTATATCCTATACGTATACTTATCCTTAGGGACATCCCTACACATACCTTAGAAATATCTCTAGGGATCTCACTAATGTTTTCACATCCTAGTTTCCAAAGGTTGACTAAACTTTTCCTCTGATACCAATTGTAGAGACCCGAAGCGTGACGTACATGGACATTACATTACTTTTGCGGAATACTTAGTACATAACAAAAACACACACAAAAGGATCGTAATATTTTAGTGTCTTTGGAAACTCGGAATATAATCTTCTAATTGTGGTGAAAGATCTTCAACATCTCCCATAAAGATATTCCCTTTTTTTACCTAAAACCATTATTTATATTCTGGGGAAAAGAAAACATAAAAGGATGAGCTCAAATGCTCAGTAAGGGTAAACAAAAGAAATATCAATCACATCATTTTCATAAGAACATAAAATTTGGTAAATCATAACCTGCAAAAGAGAGCATAATTTCATAACATGGGATAAATCATAGTAGTGAAATGAAATCCCAATAATCATAACATAAATCATGAAACTTTCTGGCATACACACATAATCATAGAGAATCATTTCTTATTAGTCAAGACTCATTTCCAAGACTATCTTAGTGGACAATGTCCATTTCTGAACCGAGTCACCCTCGTTTCAGTCCTGTTTCACAGAACCGGTATAACCAACCATTCCAGCCATGTATATCTCATGAGATATTAAATCTTTACCCAATGCATTGGAGGGAGATATAGGTCCCACCCATCTCATAATGATACCATTCTTATGTGTGCCACAAAATCAGAAACCACACATCATATCATAACCCATGTAATAAAAATGGGATTCTTAAACAACATGACATCATAAAACAATTAATATAAGATAAAGGAATTCATAAAAATAATTCCATCACAACATAATCAAATAAACGTAATAATAGGGATAGAAACATAACCCTATATTATCTTATATGGAAAATAATTTTGATAAAGCACTTGAACTAAATTCTTGAGGAAAATATCCTTTCTACTTCAAAAACATTTTCCTTTATTTAACATGTCATACAATTTTAAACTAAAAGAAGTTGATTAAAAATAAAAATGAAAACTTTTAGAGGAATATTCTTGGAAATAATATTTTAAAAATCCATTTATTCCGTATAAGTTAAAAAAACATTCTTCTCGTACTTTTGTCGGAAAAGTCAAAAAGTACCTCGTACAAAAAACGAAAAAAGAATCATTTCATATCTTTTACTAAAAACACACCGAAGGGTAAAATTGGATTTAAAAAATTATAGGTGGATGGAAATAATATTACATATTGAGGAAACATGGATGTGGATGATAAAATACACCCCAGTAAAATCCTAAGTATAAACAATCTCGGATAAAAATGAGATTGTGATATTTTCCCTTACCTTTGGTCCGATATGCTTTGTACATGTCCGAACCTCCTATATAATGATTAAAATAAGGTTATTGACTTATTACAGAATCATAATTATTTTTATGATATCATATATGTTCATATTCTTAGCTTATTATTAGTAATATTTCATTACTACTTGTTATTCGGGTGTTTATTACTTTTTGTTCTTATGCGTGTTTTGTCAAATAAATTCTTATTCTTCTCTTTAGGTTATAGATACCTCATTTCCAGAATGGTATTAGTGTAATATATATCATATTCATTCATTCAATTCATTTATATAATCATTATGAAATGAAGATCATGTAGAATGAGTCGCATCACATCGTGGAGACGGTATTCCGTACGTACGCACGAGTGATGATATCGTTCCTATGATCATGGAATTGTATTGGAGTGTATGTATACTATTTCATAATCAATGTCACTTTATAATAGTTATATATAGTCATTATTAACACCATTATACCCATCCAAGTAAGGTGGTGGTGGAAAATAGATTACACCACGACGTGGAGACAGTATTCCGTACATACGCACGCGCGGTGATTTCATTTTCCGTAGGATGGATAGATGGTTAAATAGGGTTGTTTCATACTTATAATAATATATCAGTATATGAGTGATACTTATGTTATTACTTCATAATGAAACAACTAAAGAAGAAGAAGTGGAATAAGAAATAAAGATTAAATAATCGGTAACGGACATTACCTCTTCTTTGAAGTGCTTCTTTGAGACCTCCTTTTAGGGAACTAAAATAGGTCTTTGAAGAAGACCAGAACCTCTAGGATGTCTCTAGGGAAGTGGAGAGGAGAACTTGGCAGGGTTTGGACGAGCTTGAAGGCTCAAAGTGGTGTGAGGAAGAGAGGGAGGAGGTGCCCTTTTATAAGGGAGGAGAGGGGCACCTTTGGAATAACTAAAAATATTATTTTATTATAAAGTCAAGTTCGGTTTTAAATAGCTCCAAATTGAGTTATTTCGAAGATAAGGTTTGGATGGGTCGCAGTTCTCTCATCCAATAGAATTTAGACAAGTTTAGGTCATTATATTAACCTTATCTTTTAGTTTTAACTCTTAGTTAATTAGATTGACTTTTACCATGTCACTTTGTATTTTTATATTATATAGTTAATAAACTTATAATATACATCCAAGAGACCCCCAAGTTGTGTTTTATTAATATATATAACCGTATCTAAGTCATTTGGCCGAACCGTATATTTTTAGGAGTAAAATAACAATTAATAATATAATATTTGTTTTAAAAACTATTTTAGGTCAATTTTGACACTATTCAATAGTTGATTTTTTGAAACTCATAACAGAATGATTACTTCGAAAAAAGTTAATTAAATCAATCCTAACAAGTCATATTATACTATAAAATTATTTTAATTCATAAAAAGTCTCAAATTATACTTATTTAGGTATTTATAATATCAATTATTATAATTTTTCACTATTATGGTAATTACTGCATCATCATTATATCATAATTAAATTAAATTATTTAAAGTATAAAAATTACAAATAAAATACAATTATGTAGGAAATCGTTTTATATTTCTAATGAATATTTATAGTCGAATTTATCTTTAGTATAACCCCATATTAAAAATTAGTTACTTATTAAACTTTGATTTTAACTATTTTAACCCTTCTTCAAATAAATTAATAATAAATGTCCTGATCTAATCCAAGTGGGCCTAAATGGTCATATTGTATTCCTAAGGTTATTTTTGGTCGCATTACACTTTTCCAATAGAATTAGGACATGTGTTAGAGTAATAATAATATAATTTGTACCCTTAATTAACATATTTACTTTTAACCGTGGTAAAAAAAGTAAAAAGTTACTATTCACCATAAATGATTTTCATCTTATTGAACCACATTTTAGTACTTGATATTAACCGTGTCTCTCGGATTTTTGAAATTCAACTCACAGAAGCGGTAAAATTAAGTTTTATGAAAAATTCAGTTTTTTTAACTATTACTTAGTGGTTTCACTATTCATCAAAAATTGAAAGTTTTCAGAAAAATACCAAAATTTCACCCTAGGCTAATTCCAATATTACGAATCCAAAAATGAAGTCCATTTTGAAAAATAAAATTTATAAACTTTCGAAAAGTGGTTATTACTATTCATAACGGCTAGTTTTAATAATATTTTAATAGTATATCGTTGTTTAGTGAAACTCGATATTGCGTACTACACACGCTATCGAGGAAGGTCGTGATTGCGTGTAATGCAAGGCAAGTCAAGGATGCGCGTTGAGCAAGCTCCTTTTAGTTTAGCATACAACACAAGACATTAATGAAATTAAAAAGAATATTTTTCATAAAATCTCGGGGTGATACAAAGAAGGTCTAACTTGACTCTTTCCTTTAGGTTGACATGCTACTGGCTCTTAGAACATTGATGATACCTAGGATGAAGTCACCAAATATGGCGACTAAACAGGAATAAAATTACATTATCAATAGGTTCTATTCCAATAGAGCATACTCCTTAATCACTGTCTATGGATAGCATATCACACCTCCCAAAAATTCCAAGTTCCATGAGTAGTACTTTAGGGAAAATCATATGGTCTCTAAATTATGACCTTAAACTATTTATAGTTATTCCAAACTCTATGACCATAAATTATAATTCATGGACCAAACTCTAAGACCTTAAACTAAGAGCCATGGTCCAAGAATTATGACCAGAAACTATTTTAATCCCCCATGGTCCCTGCTCCATGACCCTTAACTGCTAACAACCATAGTCCAAGTTGTATGAATTTAAACTGCAATGCCCTAATTCCCCAAGGCATGAAATTTAAATTTGGTCTTAACCTGTACAGTGAACATAATATTCCTTGCGCACCAAGTGTGATAAGTCCAAACAAAATTTCCTCATCACATGATGAGAAATTGTATCCTTACCCAATGTCATAAACATGGGATTCACCATGAGAACTATGGGATGCATCAATTCCCTCATCCAAGAGGGTTTCCCCACTTATAAAATTAGTCTCCTAACATAACATGTTATATAAGTATATCTGGATTGATTTCTATATTCATGGAAAACGTAGTGATGATTAGACCCCCTATTTTTAGTCTCATACACCAATGAATCATAAACCCTTCCCTTGGGGAAGTGAAAAATTAAATTCACTAATATTTATACCTTTTCCTAACTTACGGTCAAAGAAATATGACAATAAAATATATAGTATGTTTCAGGGTATATAAATGGTACAAGGGCCTACATGACCTTTTTCACATTGGGTTTTACCTCTTTTTTTCAATGAAATTAATTTAAAACAACAACTCCCTTAGTCTAATCACCATGACATTAAATTATTTTCCAATTAACCGTGGTCCGAGCCTTACGACACTAAATTGTGTGAAACTAGATTCAAGATCACTTTATGTGGTGCATATATTCTTTTTCTCCTTTTACATTGGGGTTTCACTTTTTTACACCACTCAAACATCCTTAGAGATATTTTCTACGGTCCAAGCTCTATAGCCTTAAACTAGAATTCATGTTCCAATCTCTATGAACTTAAACTATGTGTGACTTCCCCTTATTTTCATAGTTTTCTTCAACCTTAGTATTTAAGTAAACCAATTATCCAACCTCATTCCATAACTACATGTGGATTAATCCCCATTACCATGGGATATGTAGTGGCACCCAGACTTCCTATATCTGGGCCAAGTGAAAAATTCACAAAAAATTCACCCATTACTCATGGCGCTATAACTGCAAAATTAAATTATGGTCCCCCTATTTATGTTACATCCCTAATCATATTCCACTACTACAAATTGAGTTCATAACCACACTTATATAGCCATAGTTTATAAAAATTGTGTCTATAGATTAATATGTGTCCATAGGTGATAAAATAATAATGTAAGTACCCCCTTTATGTTCTAATCACTCTTGATCCCCCTCCCTTAATTCCATAGTTGCTCGTGATCCTCGCCCCCTTCATGTTTCTATCACTAAGGATACCCCCTCCCTTTCTTCCCTACTCCCCATGACCCTCTTCACCTGACACTACCACCCAAATTCCCTCTATTATAATCCTCTGACATGGACACCCATCCCTGGTATGATCCTCTTATAATGATGTGGTCACCCCACCTCCCCACTGATGCTGATACGAGGTAGCCTCAACACTTCCTCCTTTGATTCATCCTCAAAAACAACCAACCCACCTCCCCACAATCCTCCTCCTTCAATGTAGCTCTCACACATCTCTAATGTTTATCCACTTGAATATTCACCACCACCTCTGCCTTTGAGCTACCATCCTCTTTGAATCATTGTATAATGTATCTAAAATCTTCTAAAATTCTATTAACTCCTCAAAATATCACTAATATGCACTCCATTACTCCCCAATTCTGTATTAGGGTTTTTTTGAATGATAATTGTTCTATTTTCTCAAATATATGTTTGATTTCTACTGTTGGGGTTTTTATTTACTCTGATTTTATCTATTTCACATCCACACAATCACGCCAAATCCAGAAACATATGAACTAAGATAGTTATTTTTACTAACATTCCCTTATATTTATGCCATCGATAATGGTTTATTTGATCTTAGATCGTTATCCTTTAAAATTTTGATTGGTTAATATTTATTTATTTTTATTTCTGATCTTTTTAATTATCATATTTTTCTCAGATTGTGTTTTTTTGTTATGGATTATTCCATTGAGTTTGATTTCTTTGATTTTTTGTCTGATGTTTATTAGTTTTGATTATTGCATCGATGTCTGCAATTTTAGAATAAAAGAATAGTTAGTTCACGGTATGAAACTTCTATTATGTATTGGTTAACTGTATTCTATTATAGTATTAACTCTCTAAATTGTTCATCATATATATTTTCTTACATATTTACACTTTATTTTTTATGATATGTATTATCAACATGCCTATTTTCAATATTATAGTCATTAACATTTCATTTTTAAATTATCTAAACCATGTTTGATGGATATTAACCTAATATCTTATTCTTTATTTTTTATTAACACTTTGTAGTAGCTTGGTTTTTATGTTGATTCAAAAGTCACCCAAATGATTTGAGAAATACATATTCTTCATTTGTAAGACTTATAATATAAGCCTATTTTCTATACTCCATTTTTTTACATTTATGAAACTAATTAATGTTTTCAATGTATAATAATTTATTTTTTGGATTTTGATGATCAATAGGAATCCAAATTCCAATTTTGAAGGCCTATTTCCATTATTTTAAACTATTCATCATTATCGATGTCTGATTGAAAATTCCTTATGAATTTTTATGGTATTTTATTTTTATACATTTTAATAAATTATTCTTCGTTATATAAACCACCTTTCAAGGATTAAAGAAATTAGAAAATTATACATCCTCAAAATATACTCATGAATTTTTTTGATCCATAATATTTATTATGTTGTCAATTTCTATCGATCAATTTCTCATGAAAATACTATTATGTTTTATATAAAATACTATAAACATTTTACATTACATATTTTTATTCTTACTATTAAATTTTTTCATGTGTAATCTTAAATATATTTTTTTTCTAATATTATGTTTAACTTAGTAAACTTAAATATAGTAATTTTTAGCATCTCTAATAATAGTTCCCCTTTCCATGAATTATTAATAAATATTAGTTTTTAAAATTAAAATGAAGCCATTTTATTTAAAATAATTTATATATATTTTCGATATTTACACACTAAATATATTTATGTTTAATAGGATGGTTTTAATTTCATTTTTTTGTATTCTCATAATAGTCTATTACTTTATCCTATGATAATCTATTTTTTTGTATTCCCTTTCTTCATTATAAATTTTAAAATTTTAATTTAGTCAAATTTTTTTAATGTACTACATTATTTATTAAATAAATTTTTTCAGATATGTTATAGAAGATTTTTGAAAATATAAAATTGTGAAATAATTCTAAAACAACATAGAGTTGTGTGATTTTATTCACTATACACATTCTATAATATCTGTACATATTTTTTATAACTGTATTTATTTTAGTTATACTTTTTTACTCATAATATTATAGTCATATAACATGAAGAGATTTTTGAAACAAACCTAAATACATTGGATATTAACTTTGGTGTTCAACATCTATATGAAAAATATTTTCCTATTTTATTTATCAGTATATATTATATGTTCTTAGTATTGAATAATATACTTGTGATACAAACCTAATATGAATTTACCAGATCTTATATGTATTATGTAGAAAAAATGTGTATTTTTCAAATTTTTATGGTATTCAATGGTCTATTTTGGTATTGATCTCTTCTGTGTTTGGGTTTTTCATGACTCATGCAGATGTTTTTTCTTGGTGGTGTTATTTTCTGGATATTGGTTATTTTTGTGTTGGGATTTGGAAAAATAATTTGTTATTTGGAAAACCATATGTTAATTCCTAATTATTTTATCTATTCCAACATTGATAAATCATTTCATTATATGTTATTTTTGAAAAGGGGGAAAATAATATCTATTGGGTATAATTTTATAAAAAAGGGAATAGATAGATACAAACAACTGGGATCCTCTAGATTTCATAGTAGAAATATTTCAGTAGATAGTTAGAAACACCTCCCTCAATTATAGAAAAAGTGTAAGTGAAGCCACTAATGTATGATTTTTATATCATTCTTTAATCTCGATGCTCTCAAATATTCCCAATAACCAATTCATTTTTCATATAATATGAAATTTTTCATGGAATTAATTGACCAAAATGTCACATGATATGTGAAATCGAGGGATGAAAGGCTTTGGTTCTCTAGTTTATGTTTATTGGTATCAAGATAATGATGTGGTTATCTTGGAAGATGGTAATTGAATATTTTATGGTTATTCCATTATCGTTCCAATATTCCACAAATTTTTATCCTTCCCTTTATTTTTTAATTAAATTGCATTTTTAACATGGCTTAATTTTCATCTTATTATTGTTGTTTTTTAAAATTTGAAAAAATTTTGTTCTTCAAATTTTTATAGTACTACAAGAACGTCGAGGGGATACTATCAAAAGGAACTTAATGGCTGAACTAGAAAAATATGATACTCAACCATACATTTATTACACTTAAAACCTTCGGGTTACCTATATTTAATTATCAACTATCTGTGGGTTTGTCTTTTTCAGTATTTTTAATCTAATAGGAACAAGTTGACATAGTTTTTTTTAATTAGTTTTCTTTTTTATTATTAAATACATCCTCGTATTTTTGTGTTTTTTAGATAAATATGAAACTATAGTTAAGAAATATGAATAAATTCAATGTTGTAGATATTGAAATATACAACGTAATGAAAAATGTTTCTTTGATTTTGGAAGAAGTTATGAACTAAAAATAATTGTACCCAAAACTAATGTGTTGAGGATTACAGAAAATATTTTCAAATTGTAAAAATAAAAATTGGCTGAATGAGTATGTACTGGTTATGAAAAATAAGCTTCTCTATTTAGGGAAAATCAAATCATTTTTTTATGTTTTAAGGTTTAATATACCCTTCATTAGACACATCTTTTAAATTTTTAATCAAAATAACTTTACACAATTTTTATATTAATATTAAAAAAATTAGTTAATAATTTATTCCCTTAAATATTCATTCCATTCATCATTATCAAACATATTTTCAGATTTTTTTTAATAAAACATTATTTTCAGAATCTCACATTTTAGGATGGATTTTAGAATTCTGTATTATTGATTTAATCTATAATGACTTATGGAAATGTATTTTTATTAATATGGAATCTTTTGAGCATTTAATTAAAGTACAATATCGAATAATATTTCTTATATTAATATTTTATTTTTCTAAAAGACTATACTGCATGATTTTTAGGAAGAAGTTTCCATTACAACTAGAAATAGATACAACCATTAGGGGTTTTCCAGCTTAAGAAGGAATGATGTTCAATATAATGTTTCATCAAATTCCATTAAAAATAAAGTTTGAAAAAATGGTAAAGAAATATTCTTTCTAGGTATGATATCTATAGATCATAATTTATGATATACTAATGATTTCAAAAAAATTATTCTATTATAATATAATAGTTTTTTCAGAATAATATTTATTAAATATCTACATGGATTATTATATAGATGATATTTTTTATTTAAATTTTTTCATGATACCCTTTTCAACTTTATTTTGTGTACCCATTTTCTCACATATGCATTTTTTATACTTTTCTCAAGTCTTTTCATATGCTTATTCTTATGTCTATGCTCATAAAATGAAATTAAATACATTAAAATTTCGAATTTGAAATTTAATATGATTATGGTTATTATTAATCGTATACTTATTCTTATTCATATAGTTAGGATTATACAAATACTATAATACATTCATAATTTCAAATATTGTAATATATAGATCCTGAAAAGTATAGTTTCTTTAGCTTATGTTTATAAAAAACTATGTTACTTAAATATAGAAATAAATATATAATCTTCATCCCTCCACTAAAAATTCTTATTTTTATAGATACACAATAATACATATACGTTTTCAAAATTACAGTTCTTTTCGAGGGAGGATTTATCTTAAGACCTCTTTGAAAAATCTTTGTGTATAGTGATTTTATATTTATAAATTTGATATATTCTCAAAGTATAATTGTTTCCTACTTCCACTATTATTGGATTCATTCGTTATTTGGATTTTAAACATATATAATTGAATTAGAAAATCATTTATCACTCTTTTGACTACATTGATTTCAATTGCAATAGATGCTCTTCGTGTTATCAAATCATTTTGATATAGATATATAACTACTCTTCATCATTCAAGATTTTGTCCCCCTATTCTCAGCCTTCCAATTTTACTAGTACTTTAAAAATTATTCTAATTTTTATGTTCCATATACATAAAAATTTTACATTATGAAAAAATAATCAAAAATCATTATATTGTTTTATAATTTTATAATTTTTCTTAAATTTTAAATTTGAAAGCACACTATTTTTTGGGTTTCTCCATAAAAATTTGCGCTCTTCATGGGAAAAACACTTATTCTATTTATTCTATTCACCATATAAAAAGTTATTAGCTTCTCATCACATTTTATTACCTAATTTTGTGAATATTTTTTATTTATTATTTTATTATTTTTAATGAAAATTTAAGAATAAAAAACAAAATTAATATTTGATAGACTCTAAATCTATGATTATATTTATAATTCATCATGAGATGATACCAATTTATTATTTTTATATAATAAATTATTTTCAAAATAATATAAATCCTCTAAACACTATGTGGTATCATGTTTTTTTATTTCAAATTTTTGTGAAGACTTGACTATTTTAATTTCATGCTCTAAACTTTTGATTTCAAAGTCATTTAATTTCATATTGAGAGTTTTTCTCTCTTTCCCAACTATATTCACTTTGTTTTCACTCATATTCTCCATTATTATAATAATATCCTCATCAATTTTTTATTTTTATATAACATAATTTCAATCTATTTAATAATTTTTCCATTGACTTCCCAATGAACATGTTGGCTGGTATGGATTGAGATTTATTTTTATTCCAATTCATGATACATTTATTTTTGATTTTTATTGGATTATTATTTCTCTATATTTTCTTTAAAAATATATATCACTTTTCCGAATCATTTTACTTCATGGTGAAAATCTGTTTTTCTTTTGGCCTATATTTGATTTGTATGATTTTAGTACTCAATATAATTTTGGGTCATAGATTTCTCTATTATATCTAATTCATTTTTAAAGTGATTTAATTCTTCCAGAAATTATTTATGGGAGAAAAGATAAAAGTGAAATATGTTTTGGATACCCTTATAGTATTTATTCAATGTCATTACATGAATCAACATATTCCTTATTAAATATATCATCAAAAATATTGTATTAACCTCTTATTCAAGATTCATCAAAGGTTTTATTATCAAAATAATTTATAATTACCTCATATTTATGGATTAAATCTAATGATATTAATGTTGATGAATTAACAATCTTATTTCCATTGTACATATCAGTTAATTCTTCAGTACTCATGTTTGGATGAATGTCATCCTAACTATAGCACATTGAAGTTTTATTTTATTCCTCTAATGAAGAAGGGTATTTTCAATTCCCTTCTGAAGTCTTTCATTTTTTTTTCTTTTGAGTTTTTTTATTAGAATATATTCAGTGGTTGATATGGTTCCTCTTAGTGTGTAGTCCATGTAGCCTTTGAAATTAGACCTAAAAATCAAGATTTAGACAAGAAAAATATCCAATTTTTATACTTTTAATAAAATTAAACCTTTATTACTTTATCACCTCATCACTTTTTAATTGAATGGATATCAATATTTTATTTATTTATCATGATTTTAGTGTAAATAAAACTATAAATATGATTAGAAACACAACAACATCACAATTTTTTTATGATATTCACCTCTATAAGTATTAAATTTCACAGTTATTTGGGGGCTATTATCCATTAAGAATATCTTTATTCTTATTATCAATGAAAAACTGAGAAAGGGTGTGGCCTTAAACAAATTTTTCATATAACCAATCAAGTACATTGTATGGTATCCATATATATTATATAACTCCACTTGTGTCAAATATTTTTCCTATATTGAGTGATGTATAATTGAAATTAGAAACTTGTATGACTTCTAGATGACACAATCTCTATTCTTCATATATTGCATCAATAAAGTGGGTTTCCATAAGAACATGATGTTTATAAATCAAAATTCAATAGGCTAGACTACTCAGAACATTATCTTGAATAAAATAATCATTAAAAAAGTTATGATTCTCCTATTTTTCCTTATTCAGTATAATGAATTATTCACGCATTTATGATTCTTCTATCACACTTTGATATTATGAGTCTATAATAGGGTATATTTTTCTTCGCCTCAACTCTCTTTTCTACTTCTAGAATAATTAGTATCGTGTAGTAGAACATACTATTCTTAGTTATTATACTTATTTAATATTAACTATTAGTGAATATTAATATCAATATTGAAAATGTTAATTAAAATGAATATTAGTTATTCAAAACATTCATTAGTATTTTTATTTCAAAATCATAGAATAATTAACCATTTCCTTATAAAAATTCTACAATATGATCAATTTTAGAGTTCTTGTCTCATCATAATATTGGGAGTATCACAATATTCATTCTTATTTTATTATTTCAATGAGAGTCACACATTTATAATATTCCATGTATTCAAAAGTTAAATATAGAAACTTTCATGTTGTAATTTGTAGATCCATAATTTTTGGAGTGAGGTTCTCCTTCTTCATCATACTATTTAGTGTATAGTTATTCTATATATTTATATTCATTTAATTTTAATTCCTTTTTAGTATTTAATAGTGCATGAAGTGAGGCTATTTTATATATTTTTGTTATATTTTCTTTGATCACATAATAAAACTACATCATATTTTAGATATTTTAATACTTTTAATAAATTATTATATGAAATATTGTCATAAGAAATTATTAGTCATATGATCATGAATGTTGTACAACATAACCACAACTTCCATATCAATTCTGTTTCAACTCAGGACATCACACCGAATGAAATACCCTTCTTCTTGGTACCGTATCACTGTGTAGTTAATCATCTAGAAAATCAACCATATCCATTACCACATTACATTTTATTCATCCACCTCATAAACATTTATTCACATATTTCAAAACTCTAATATGTCTACAAAAAATGCTCATAGTGGGCTTCCAGACTCTCAAAGGTTCTCTTGAAATCCAAACCACATCAATTTATCCTATGAGATTTAAATTATAGTCTCCCAATAATATATGATTGTGTATCCCACACAATTCGGTTTGGTGCATCCAGATCAAAGATATATCCTACACTATTACAATGATAATAACTTAGGTAATAATAAGAGAGGCATCCCATGCTTGAGAAATCATAAAAATATTTTATGTGATGTTTCTCATTATTATTTTTTCCTTTATCACTTTCACAACAACATACAATTTATTCATATTCCTTTGTATGTAAACTGTAACACACACAAAACCTTATTACACTTCACTGAATCAAGTCCAAGTGCAGTATAACATAATAGAAATTATTTTTACATCAATAATATAAATTGAACATTATAGGCTATAAATTCACACCTCATATTTCTCTTCACTGTATAGAAAATTGAATTGGATCTCTATATTCACTTTACTTTTGTCAAAAAAACTCTCTTATGAGAATCTATCAGTGTTTCACCTCATTATCTATCAACATCAATACAAAATTATTTTTTTTCTAATTATTTCAACTGATATCTAAAAATTTTCTTCAAAAAATATATATATTCTTGAAAAGTTTGTGTTAGTGATTTTTTTATATTTCTTCTACCTGAAAGTATATATATACAATAAAATGAAAAAAATATCACTTTACGGTTTTATATTATTATATGATTCACAAAACCATGTGAATAAATCATTTTAAATTACTAAGATTATCATTAATTTAAAATATTACAACCTCATGCCACTATTATTCATAAATAATTATATCCACATGAAACATGGAGAATCTATCATGACTCCCTATTCCAACCGTTAAACCTACATATTTTTTCATCCATGATATCCACATACATTTTTAATCATTGTGTTTTCATTTAATATTCCAACAAAACATATTCAATTATACATGTTTGAGGCAGCTTCACTTTATAGTAGAGAGTTCATTTTTTAATCTCAAGGGGAACATATAATCCATGGATAATTTATGGGAAAGAATTAGTTTTTAAATTCCTTTTAATAAACATTGGATTTATTTTTCTTGAACTATAATAGTTTGATATGATGTTTTTTTCTTTTGTATATAATTAATGAAAAAATCAGGTTGAGTAAAATTTACAAAGAGAAGGATGAACTCATAATCTGTAGCCAACAACAGCCTATCATCTGTGAATGAATAGGAGTGGGTATAAGATCTATTGGAATAGTTCTTGGCCTATGGGAGGTGAAGCGGAGCAACGACACAATTGAGATGGTTTGCGGTGTGCATTCCTGGATAGTGAAGATGAATCTGGGGAGGAGTGTAAATCTTGGAAGATTGGACCTGATGAACTCAAAGACAATGATTTTATCACCTTTCAATGACCATCTTCTTCATATAAGGTTTGACTGAGTCTTCCATGTTGATAATTCTTGAAATTATTATCCTATATGGAAAAACTATATCAGAAATGTTTTTATTTATGGATTCTATTTTTCTTGTAATACATGCTTCATATTGCTACTTCAACTAGAACTATTCATTATCTTCATTTTTCTATGTTGATTCATTGTACTTAAGAACATAATTTCAATTTTGGAAATTATATTAGTGAATCTTCCAAAAATATTGTCATTAAGAGTTTTTTTATGGTTTCTATAGGATATATACATGGTTGTAAACTATGGAAGTGCAACTATTGGCATGATTTCGAACCAAGGCTATAAGTACATGTGGAAGAAACTATATCCATGGTTAGAAACTACAGCTATATGTGTATTTACATGGATTTTACCATGGATATATCCCTATAGTCACGGTTTTGAACTGTGTTTATAAGTCATTGTGGAAAAAGCTATAGCCAATGTTAGAAAATTTGGCTATAGCTGTACATCAATAGTTTCAACCATGGTTATATCCCTATATCCATGTTTTCAAACCTTTTATATTTAAATTTTCCTATTTCTACACCAATTGTATCCATTTTCCACAAAAACATGGCTATTACCTATATCCACAGTTTTTTGACCTCTATCCAGGGTTATAATCCATGGCTATTGGATAAATTTCTAGTAGTGTTCATTGACCAATTAGTGGGGTGAGATTCCATCATGTCTTGACATAAGGAAGAAAAGAACATTTGAATCAATGCACAATCCCTACCAACATCTTTTTTACATGAAATTCAAAGGTAACCTTACCATATATAAAACTAGGATAGCTCATGTCACACATATGACCTAACTCAGTGTCCCCACTAGAGAGGGCACCACCCCTACTAGTATTGGTCTCCTACCATAAAATGTTCTAGATCTATGTGTGGCTCGATTCCAATTCTCTTGGGATTCATATCTATGCTCAGATCTTATATCATGGGTCCAACCTTCATCATCATATGACTAAAGGGTCCTTCCTCCCCAATCATCATGACATCGACATGTGTACAGTTTGTCAAGTTTTGTGTTCATAAGGGTATCTTATTTTCCTCCTTAAACATCAGGTAATCACTCTTTCATTCCACAATATCCTCTTAAGGACACTCATACCCACATGGTCTAAGATCTATGAGTATCAACTAGCAGTTACCCCAAAGTTCTAAGCTATATAACCTCAAACTATTAGAAACCATAGTCTATATAATATGCCTTCAAAATACAAAAAAAAAAACT